>DWTO01005226.1:0-10906 GCA_018244755.1 Jemadia pseudognetus
GTCAAATATCTCTATCCTTACAGACCTGCCGCGCCTCCTCCACACTCATCACTCTCTTCATACATGCACGCCGGTTACGGAGACTTCTGACTACCCCATTAGCCAATATCTGACCTATTTGATCAAGATTGGTGTCATGGCATCCCTCGGCACCTGCGTCCATCAACATTCGCATTGTAAATTTATTTTATGTATTTGTACATTATTCAGTTGTTTTGAAAATCGAAGATTTACAAGAAAAGGTGGAAGTTATTGCGTTTGCCTCGTTGGTCACCTCCTGTTCCACGTGAGAATCGAATGCATGTATGTAAAGCACGAACATAGCGAGAAATTATAGGGATGGCTCGCAGGGTCAATCGTTTTTCAGATATTCTAACAATGCGAGCCTCTGATGAAATTATTTTTTTTAGAGATTTTCAAGCGTCATTATAACCAGCGGCAAGAAAATGTAGAAGCATCGTTCTAAGCCCTATTGTTGTCATAAAGACAGTGTTACGATTTCATCGGGAAATTATAAATCTAAAATTTTTAAAATTTCATAACAATTTATTACGTTGTTAAATAAATTACAACTTTGAATAACAAAATACAAATAGTACATCAATAAATTGACCCAAAATTTTATAAACCATATATGACGATTCAATCTGAGCGATTTTATAAATTCCTATAAACGGAATATAAATATCTCCCAGCAAGGAATACCAAAAGACCAAAACAATGTCAGTATTAGAAAATTTACAATTATTTATTCGAACTACATTGCTCTTATGGAGATAGTTACCCCGATACCAGGATAGCTATCTCGATGCAGTTTAACGGCAGCAGCGACGTCTACGTCTGCGGCGGCAGCTACGACGGCGCCGTCTGCAGCTGCGGCGGCGGCGGCGACGTCTGCAGCTGCGGCGACGACGGCGACGTCTGCAGCTGCGGCGACGACGGCGGCAACTTCGGCGCTATATGTACAAATTAATCAATATAATCATATTTAAATGTCATTTATTCAAAATTAATTCATTACAACACTTTTTGTACGGCAAATTGAAACTACCACCGCTTCGGAAAATGCTGCTCTATGGAGAAGAAGCGGCGAAAGAAACTCCATAGGTGTGCTAATGCATCTTTAGAATATTATAATATGAGCTAATTTATTGTGGATTTGTATTGTATTGTGAATTTATATTTATTCTGCTTACAGTTACATTTTTATGTGGCATAGTGTTGCTGTGGAAAAAACAAAGTACAACTTAGTCATGAATTACTACACGAATTTTCCGAAATTTTTAATTGAATTGATGTATCAAATTTGACGCGTAGAATTCTCACCAATTCATTTGCATCATAATTTAGAAACCTGCACCACTACAATGACAGATCACGGTGGGATTAATCATGACGGGACCCCATTAACCTGCCATTGTACTCGTATGTAACGTGTTACATAAGAAAGAATGAAAACAAATGTGTAAAATTACAATCAATTTCTACACTACACTAGGAGGATCATATTTAAATTAATTTATATGCATACACGTCGTCGGCGTCGGCCGCGACACCCGCAGTCGCCCGGCTCGGATGAGCGATTGAACGACATAGAACAACATCGATGGGCAATGTTCTCGCGGTGACCTCGTCTGAAAATAATGGCGTATATAAACTTAATGGGCCAGTATACGAATATTATTTATACTAACGTGAATTCTTATTTTTTTTCATTCTTTTCTTCGTGTTAGACTGTGACGTGAAAGATTAGCCACTGAACAGGACCTATGTCTTCAATTCAACAGCGATTAGGCGAACTGGTTTTTATCACATCTATACTACATATTATTATAAAGAGGAACAATTCGCATTTGAATAGGCTCTGAAACTACTGGACCGATTTGAAAAATTACTTCACCATTAGAATCCTACATTATCTCCGATGAACAAGGCGATAGGATATTTACAAACAAGAGATCCGATTGAATTTTCGATAACTCAAAGTGTAAAAAAATATCAAAAACTCGTTATATCGCGTACGTTGCGGAAATTATTCACAACAGATCAAAGTGGTGTACTACAATTTTAAAAATAAAATTAATAAAAACAAAAAAATTGATAAACAATGTGTTCTTTCTTAGTAATCCTTGACGTAAAAAGAAGGGTGTGTGTGCGTGTTAAAGTTCATAATATTCGAAATTTTTGTTAAATACCCGCGCGCAACCGGGGCGGCCGTTAGAAACTAAATAAAAGTCAACTGTAACAAAGTTCTAAGAGGACTTCTGTTCTATTGTAACCGGACATACATTTATGTTTGTTACAGTGGCTACTCGGCGTGCGCGGTCGTCTGTTACTTGTATCACCTTTTCTAAACATACAATTGTAGGTATATAACACTGACCTGTCTGCAGCTTCCACGTCTCCTCTTGGGCGATCGCTGAAAAAAAATGTTTTTTTAAGCAACATATTTATAAACAAGTACTCTATTTTTTATACCTATCCTATTTAATTGTGATTCGTCTTAAAAAAGATTTCTTAAAAATAAACAATTGAACAAATCTCTTTGAGACCGTCTAAAATAAATTTAGATTTTCTTATCAAATGTTTGTCTTGACCTATGTTTAACGTAATGTACAGTTTTAAGTACAAGTTTTCAAATGGCACACTCCTCTGCCTAGCCCTTCGTGCATACTGTTGTTTAACGTACGTTACGTTACATTTGCATAAGATAACACTACGAGCTATCTTGAAGTAGCTAACGATGATACGCGCACGCGCGCACGCGCACATACCGATGGTCCGGCGACGTAGCATTCTGTTCATTTTCTCCTTTCTTCTTCGGTACATTGAGTTTACCGGGCTCAGAGCGCTTCCGCGCGGCCGCAGCGCGCCGGCGCCTGGTAAAAAGATAGCGAAAACGATTACATTGCATTGAAATGCAAGTACGATAGAACTATCTGTTCGTAGCTCATTAGCTCGTTTGTATTTTACTTAGTAGGCGTGTTTAAATGATTATTTTGTTTGAAATGTTTAACTCGGTCCTTAAAATGTGACGTCATTGCCATGGAGAGTATAGTTTTCAGATTTGGTACAAGTAACTATTGACAGCTTTAATATACGGAGGAATTGTTATTGCTCATATTACAAAGTACTCACTTTTCTTGGAAATCCACATAGGTTTTCAGCCAGGCAGTGTATCTCGGTACCTCCGATTCACTGCGCTTGCGCATGAACACTACCATGTCATCGTTAAATTTTTTCTTCTCTTCGCCTCCATTCTTCTTCTTCGTCGGGGCTGCTGACACAGACTTCGTGTCCTTGTCAGAGTCTATTTCGTCACTGTAGTCCGCCGTCATTCTTCAACTGTTGCACGAACTGATTTTATTCCTAGATATATTAACTGTTGAGAAACAAAAGATTTGCACTTAACAGATATTAGACTATGAAGAATGATAAAATTAAAGTACTTACAACGTTTTCATCGCCGCTGCCTTTCTCATTGTATTTATATTTGTAAATTTTTTATTAAAAATTTATAATATGAAAAAACATATACAAAAAATAATGAACACAGTTGCTTCACATGACACAAACTTCTGTTTTAAATAAACTCTTAAAAAAATATTAGAATTATGGTTTTTATTACGTGCCAGTGTTAGCCAAGTCACATAATATTTTTGATAATCAGAATTATACAGAATTTAAAATCCATAAGTTCAGTTTAAGGTAAGTCATATCGACTTTATAAAATCACATAATTCTATTTTCATGAATTTAACTTCATCAATAGGTGGACGGTCCATTGGACGGTAAGCTAAGAGTAGGGAACAGTTACCTATGCCGATGTACTACAGAAAAGCAGTTGTCAATGGATTGCCGGCATGGAAGAACAACTCTCTTTTCTTCAAAACCCCCATCTCAAAACGCTCTGCACATGGGACGTTGGAATGAAGTAATAAAAAAAATCAAGTTTAAGAAAAACATGCATTTTCTAGATTAAAACCATAAACAGTCCAGAATGGATAATTTCTGCCCCAAACGAATGTTAAATACGCTGTTGAAATACTTCGTTTTTATATTTTTTTCTCTTTCTATATTAACTATATTATCTAAACAAATCAAAGAAAATGTGCCGCAGATTACATCTAAAATTTCTAGTCGATGTGACGCGTAAATGTTTTTGGCCCCAAATGTAAAAAATTAAGACAGCATATTTTTATATTAATTTATTAACAGTTGAATACCACAACAATTTGCACAACAATACATGCACAAGGTCATTAGGACTATACATATTATTAAAACCAGGTTTACAATCTAACTGTAAATTTTAGATGCTCCTATCGGGTTAAACAGCAACCATATGAAATAATACTAATAACAACATTATGAAATAGACGGAAACACGAGCTGCAATTTCATGGTCATGGTAACTGTTATCCCCGTGGAAGTTAACGGCGACGGCGACGTCTGCATCTACGGCGGCGGCGACGACAACTGCGACGGCGTCGGCGGCGGCTGCAGCTGCGGCGGCGGCGTCTGCGACAACTGCGGCGGCGGCGTCTGCGGCAACTGCGGCGGCGGCGACGACGGCAGCTGCGACGCTACACACCAAATTTAATATATGTAGTCTTCCACCCGGCATATGACCAAGGTGGCACAAACTTCCTAGTCCGGTTTATTCTTTTTACTTGAAAAAAGTAGTGAACAGTCAGACGGCAGCAGGGACTACCTTTATGGACAGGTGTAACCGACCTCGAATAGGATTTTAGGAATGGGGTTGTTGGTGTCTATTAGATTGATTAACATTAGATGTCAATAAGACTATTTTATAAGTTTTAATAAACAAATTTTAATAATGAATTAAGGTATATTTGAGGGATAACAAGGAACAGCATATAAATAAATGATCATCATTGGTTATGCCTGCATGCAATTACGCTATTGTCAGTTACGTCGTTAGAAAAACAGTAGTGCTGCCATCTACACAATAGCATTACCGATTAGGCGATGGTGTTGTCAGTTCTTAAAAATATTATGCCACTACCCGCGTTAAAGGACGCTAAAGCTAGTGTGCTCGTTTTATATAAATCAAGATTCAATCATGTGTACATTTTTGTACAGCTAGCGCAATTTAGGTACATGTTCGTGCCTATTCGCCTTACCCGTCGCCTGCGACAGCCGCAGTCGTCTGGCTCGGGCGTGCGGTGACGCGACATGGACCCAGTTCGATGCATTGTCTTCTCACCATTCCCTCGTCTGCTTATAAGAATATGTATATAAAACTACACTCAATCGTAATGGTAACAGGGAGATGTTAGTGAAATTCGTAGGCATCTGTGTAAAATTGCGAAATTATCATCATCAGCCTATTTATGTCCATTGCTGGATATAAGCCCCTCCATTGGCACGCAACTGAGTTGGGTATTTAGCTCTTCCTACCTAAACGTTGCCAGCCACTTTGCATATATCGTCATTCCACTTAGCTGCAGGGCGTGCTATGTTACGTTTGCTAAGCTGTCGTCTGCACTCCAGAAAACGTCTACTCAACTGTTTATCGCTACTACGACTGATTTGACCAGCCCACTACTACTTCAGCTCGATAATCATATGGACTATTTCAATAACATGATTCTCTGTGTTATCGCCTCGTTTTAACTCGATCCTTCAGTGAGACTTCGACCATAACCCTTATACTGTAAAATGCCATAAAAATATTAAAGAACATGATTTTTGGAAATCAATCAATCGCTTCACCTCCGGGTTCAGCTAACAACGTCAGCCCAGGCCCAATAGGCAGATACAATAGTGTCGTATTTCTTCGATTATAACATTGGCTGTCGAGCGTAAAAGGTAAGTTTTAATATCTTCCGATATTAACTTACTTATTCGTCTCCTCGTCGCCACCTCGACGATCGCTGGAACAAATTAAATAGTTTGAGAGTAGGTATGTACGCATATTGTAACAAATACACTTAACTATCTTAGCACAAACCACGTTTAAAATCGTTAAGAGCTAGGTTCACGAAGGCCATAAAATTATGCTAAACATATTGAGTTTAATAATTTGCAATAGAACCAAATTGTAACCAGTTAAATAAAGTGTTATTCGAAAGATTCCAATAACACGAATCGAATTAAAAGTAGTAAAGTAATTAAAAGTGTTAAAAGAAACACCATGTGTATCAAATAGAGGGCCACCATGGAAAATTAATTCCTTAATACTACTTAATAGTAAGTAATAATAATAATAAGGAATACCTAGTAAAAAGTAAGTACGCATAGAGCTCTTTTTTGGTTAAGTTCTTTTTTGCTCTGGTTTGGTTTGGTCTTTTTTGAGTAATTAATAGTTGAATTCGGGTTTCATTATACAAAGCGTCTACCAGTTGTCTGAAGTTTTCTCTTTCTGCTCACTTTCCAGTTTCTTCTTCTGTTGGTATTGCGCGTGATCTGAACGTTTCCGTGCAGCTGCAGCGCGGCGACGCCTATCAACAGAACATAGCAATTTAGTTGAAACTGCTAATTTCTTGGCGACTCTTGGCTATAAATATTTTTCAACATTCTATGAACTGAATTCGTATCGGTATTTTTCACTTGATATTAACTAGCATTTGGCCATAGTCTCGGCTAATGAAAAGTCAATGTTGCCTTCATTATGTTTATTCCCAGGCCTATCATCCTTATGTTTGAAAAAGCCTTGGGTTGTAATTCTTAGGAAATACAAACCCTGGCAGTGTATTCTAAGCTTAAGAAACTTAGTTAACTGTTATAGGAAACACGTTGGTAACTCCTCTGATGCTGCAGAGGCGACGGTGACCACGTTTGATCTGATAGTTGTCCGTTTGCTTGTTTGCTATGCCTTTTAATAATTATATAAAATATCAAAAATTCCAAGACTCACTTCTGCTGGAAATCCACGTATGTCTTTAGTCTGGCGGTGTACCGCGGCGCGTCGGACTCGCTACGCTTGCGCATAAATACCACAACGTCGTCGTTAAGCCGCTTCTTCTCCTCACCTTCATCTCCCTTTTTAGTCATCGACGTGGACGTAGAATTCATCGTCACCTCTTCGGCTTCCATAGCGCCGCTGCAGCCCGCCGTCTACGCTTACCTGGATCAAACATTAACTTGAATATCAACCTAGGATCTCTTCGCAACGTGTTACGCAGCTCAGTGCATCTCTTATAATACCAGGGTATATCTAGCAAACTTTATACTGCACGTGACCCAGTTGATATTTTAAAACTACTGCGAGCCTTCAAGTATTTAAGTCTTAGGTAATTTTATTTAATGATAATAGCTAATTTGGTGTTTCGAATAACTGCTGAAGAATACGGACTTGAAAATTGGCGTCAAACATTCATTTATTCACGAGTTAAGAAACCCTAATAGTGATGGCAATGGCAGAGCAGGGGAACATATTTTGCGATGCCATTGTACACATTGGAGTTGACAACTTGTTATCTTCGACAAGATGTGTTCAGTCATTTTCAGTCATTAATATATCAATCATTCATACAACTCGCTTGAAGGATTTTTTGTCAGGTTGTGCAATTTCTAAGTAACTACTGTACTTGCAGAAATATATTTATGAAAAATTGATGAATCAAATAGGTACTGCTCGTGATCTTTTGCTGAACAGAAGTATTTTCACTGTGAATCCCTTACTAAAATGGCTGATTATGCTGTTCTGTTGGTTGGTGGTTAGTGAAAGAGGTTCAGTCTACCTAGACATACCTACATAAGTATTTTTACAACCATCTGAACTTTGATTCGGCCTGAAGCTAATTTTTTCACTTACACAATTCTCGTCGCCGCTGGCCTGGACATTAGGTACAAAAAAACTTGGTAAAAATTTGGATAAAAAAATACTCAAAAATATTTATAGTGAGACACTTCGCATTACAAATATTTCATTGTTTTGAATATACGTATATACGTACTTCTGTTCATGGAATTTGAATTTGGCATCATATTACATCTTATTATTGGCCAGTGGTATGAAAATTATGTTATTAAATTTATTATCTATTTTAATAATCTAAGATTAATTAGCACCACTTTTTTTTATTCTACAACAAATATGCAATAAATTTAAATATTCGTACAATAAAATTACAATCAAAATTAATTTCAGTGTAATTCAAACCAAATGACAATATATTGAAATTTTTGCAAATCATACACAGGTTTTTGTGCTGTATATTTTTTTCTCAATTACCCCTAATATAAACTAAATTGTGAAAATTTAAAAAATCATTATTTTTCAAAGTTTATACTATATAAATAAATAACGTCTAAATGTGCCTATATTAAAACCTACTGTATGATAGACGCCATAGACGATGCGTCATAGGCCCATAGATATATTAATATTATAGATATAAAATATGTAGGTATAACACGTCCATGCATGTACCACAAGCACACTGACACCCACAGATAAACATATCAAGAAAATGAGCAGATACTTAGTATAATAATTGAAATAGCTGAAAAGCTGAAAGTCTAACTAGAAACTCTTTGTGCAACAGACCAACATACATATGTATGTATACAAACCAGTCATCTGTATTATATTGCCGAAATAGGTGGATTCATGTTAATAAGAATAAAATGGTTTAAAATTTTTAAAAATCATTAGATTCCGTATTTAGTTAAAAAGGTATAGGGCAGAAACAAAAAACCGCTCATTTATTTCCATTTAAAAAATGTAGGTTAATGGGATCTCACTTCGGAAGCATTAAGAAAGTATGTACTAATAATACAAACATACACTGAATTTGTCGTAATACTCTATTGTGTTTAGTATAGAGTTGTTATTCGCTTGGATGGTGAAAGGAAATTCGAGGGTTAAAAATAAATGGTCGGAATTATTCGTTAGTTTCCGCGGTGGGCAGTCGGCGGCCGCCCGCCTTTCGCGCTGCGTATGCGCTTGGGCGGTAACTAAACATACCACTAGAATTACATATAAGTATAACTTTACTTTTTAATTATTCGTAGATGTAAAATTTATGATAAAAATTGACAGATATTCCATGAAAAGGAAATAGGAGTGTAAATTAAGTGCGAAAGTTGTAGTTTGGTTGAGTAAACAGTGTTTGAGCGGAACCTATGAAATTCGTGTGATGCCAAAGATATGTGGATGTGTATATCTTTAACAGTAATATTACTACGCTCCTCTGGATTGCGCTAAAGTTTAAACTAAAGTCTTAGTTTTCATTACACATATATACTTGTAGTAACAATAAACGTGCCATAGTGTAAGCCGTCACGAGAATTCCAAAATGGCTTCTCGGATTGTGTGAATAATTCGCATACTTTATAAAAATGCATTCCGTTGAAAACTGTCTCAGCGTCTCGCCGGCAAGCAGTGCACGTGCGTCTATTTTCATTTATAAATAGCTTAGATAAACTGACGCGGGACTATAAAATGATGTCACAGAAGGAAAGCAGTGACGTCACAGATGTCGCTCACGTCGTTGAGGAGAAGGCAAAACAGGAGCGAAAAGAACAGAAAGATTTAGCCGAATTACCGCCTAGTGGAACGTCTCTACACAAAAGGCGCAGAGGCGAACCTCCTGCGTCTTTATCAGTGAAATCGCCTCAAACTCCTTCGGACGCTGAAGGATCTTCACCGTGTACTGCAATTCTAACTCCGGATTATTATTGGAGCCATGAAGGAGAAACCGCAGATGCCGAAGCGTTATGTGAAAAAATGATACAAAGGCTAAAAGATCGAAATGATCCTCTTTCCCAACGGGGTAAAGAACTGGCTATGCGTACGAAGGATACAGTCGAAGCTTTAGACCAACTGGAGAAACTATTAGAACTTCTAGACCAGTTTGTGACTTTAAAAGAGCATAATTATAGAATTCTAAAAAGATTGAAAGACGTGAATCATTTGAAACGCCTTCACAATGCTCATAAAAGAATAGATCAGGAAAACGAAAAATTGAAAGAAGAGCACAAGGAGTTGGAACTTATTAACGAGGCTTTGGATGCAGAGTTGGAATGTGAATACGGGCAAGCGATTTTCGATTCGATGATTGTTGGTGGGAGAGGTATGAAAAGGGGTGGATCCAAATGGAAGGGCCATTCGAGGTTTGGAGGATCGTTGTTACGGAAACAAAGATCGAGGTCCGCTGGTGGGGAAGAAAGTGACGTGCCTACAGGCTCGCCTCTCAGGAGACGATCTGATGGTGTATTTTGTAAGGAAGTCGAGAAATCTAAGGTTTCTAAGTGGACAAGAGTGAAGGCAGCTTTCAGGTAAATTGTTGCTTTTATTTTGCTTGATCAGTTAAATTCATAGAATCACATGTTCGGGAATCAATCGTCGCCAGTATCATACCACATCCTTTTTATTGTACTTTCAATGCTGTTTTATGGTAGAGCCTGGGACAGGTGGCCAAGATACTCTAGAGATTTCATATGTATATTCTCAAACCAAAAGCGGTAAAAGTCTCAAGTATTGTTTGGCGGTGCAAAAGGGACAGAGAGATATAAATATTCAAATATCTTATGTCCTGGTTGTATTCGTTCTTCAGAAAATTAGTATGTAAGTTTTGTTGCAGATATGTTTCGAAAACTTTATATTAATTACAGGTATTTTCTTGTTAATAGTGAAATGAAATTAAAATACTTGACTTTTTTCCAATAGAAATAAGAATTCCAATTGTTCTATAACTGGTTTTCGTACCTATCATGTTGATTTATTAATTAAAATAGTTTTAAATTTACCAATTACATAAATAATATACAAATTATTATTTATACAAGTAAAAAGTTAACGCAAATAAATCAGAATACCAAAAATCTCACAGATGGGAAAAGGCCCAATGGCCGCCAGCAACAATTGGTGGTGCGGCGGCAGTGGCAGCGGGAGCTATGGTCGGAGCCGTGGCTCTCGCAGGATCCACTCCTG
>DWTO01005227.1:0-10906 GCA_018244755.1 Jemadia pseudognetus
ATTTCAATAGTATTGTCAAGTCTTCGGTAGTATAGTGGTCAGTATCCCCGCCTGTCACGTGGGAGACCGGGGTTCGATTCCCCGCCGGAGAGAATTTTTTACATTTAATTGTTGTACTTTTTTTTCAATTTTTTTCCTTCATTATTGTCTAGATATAGAATATAATTTTTATTAGCTGTATATAAATTAGCACAGGACGTCCTCCGGCTAGGTGGAGTGACGATATACGCAAATTCGCTGGCAGTAGTTGGATACGAAGAGCCGAAGCTCGAGCTCAGTGGCGTGCTATTAGAGAGGCCTATGTCGAGCAGTGGACGGAAATAGGCTGATCATGATGTATCATGAGAATGTAATATTTGGTTATACTTTAAGTAGAAATGAAATATTAATTTAACACTTAATTTTAAAATAACCAAATTTGAAATTTTTGGTTAGTTATACTTTTGTGGTACATATAATACAAATACATGGGAATTTAAAATTACCTGTACGACACGGTACATGTGTGATTTTTCGTAACATCGAACTGTGTTAGCTATTATAATTCACCAGGCGTTGAAAATGTCTCGCAGTAAGGGAAATGTTAGCGTTAAGCGTATCTCTTTAGAAATATCCATATATACTAGTCGAAGATTAATGAATGAATAAATTCTTTACTTCGTATTCAATACGAGTGGAACGAGAAAATGTAATGGATGATGACAATACATTGGAAATCGTAATAAACATGTTTAACATGTAACCAAATGTATATACATATATTAGATAGTGGCTAAAGAGTCTCAGAAGTCTTCGAAATCAAAATAAGTGTACGAAGAGATTAAATGTGTAAGAATAGATATATTTTGCACTCGGTGTTTTCTGCTTATACCGAAAGGAACCTAACGTGATAGTACGAGAATAATGATGATAATTGTGATAACAATGATAATTTATATTGAATACGCTTGAAACGAACATATCGTAGTTGATAATGATAATGGATCATAATTTCACAATAAACTAGACATCTGCACAATGCATTCATCATGTGTTAATAGTATTTGGACATTTCAATGGTTGCTGTTTTGTTTTTAATGAAACGAACAACGTGTGAATTGCTAGTCTGACTCTTGTGGAACTGTGTTTTTAGAGCAAAATATAATATACTAACAGATCACGAGCGCGACGTAGCCGCCGAGCATGGGCGCGCAGTGCTCCGCCAGCAGGTTGGCGATCAGCTGCACGCTGAAGAAGCCAAACCCACGCGCCACCACCACCGACAGACATGTCGCCATTCCCCTATAAATAGAATTTCGTATTAGCTCGTCCGTCCATCCAGCAGGCTCCTCCCCTCTCCCTCTAATGTTGGCCTTAGGCCTACCATTAGAGGAGGGGGGGTTCAAGGTTTGACTTCACCAGATCTTGATTACCACTTCAATTTATTGTAAAAAAAATGTTGGGAACATTCATACACGGCCACCTGATCTTAAACTGGACGAAGCTTGTGCTACTCGAATGATTTACCACAAAACTATTGCACATATATAAACATGCACATAGATACTACTTCCAGATGGGAAGAGAACCTACATATGATCGCCAATTTTACCGACAGAAAGAACATAAAATCAAGTGCATCTTACCTTAAATAAGTAGGGTTTAGTTCGACCAAGTACGTGTTGACGTTTCCCAAGATGAGCGCGACGTAGAGGAAGGTGTAGAAGAGAACGATGCTCATGATTGGAATCCTCACGAAAAGCAACACAAGTCCGCTTGTGATGGAGACGGAGAACACGAGCAGCGTGGTGCAGCGCTTGCCCACGGGCTCCACGAGGAACGTGAGCACAATGTTGAGGGTGCAGGAGAGCCCCGAGTAGAACATGACGGCGTACAGCGTCAGCGGCTGGATCACGCTGTCACAGTCCACCGCCGCGCTCTGGAGACCAAATACTCGTACACTTCACATCATAATTGCTACTTAATGTTCCAATGAATTGCCTGACTCAAACTATATTGTTGATCAGGATTCAGCTATTACTCGAATGTAACTGAAACCGGGTGTATACATTAAAAAAGGGTAACGTAATGTAACATCACGCCTGTAATCCCTCAAGAGGCAGACAGAGGAAAGTAATACACTTCAACGTTTCACCAGTTACGTTTACGTCCAACTATGAAATAGGTGGTGAGTCTATTACCATACATCGGGCACATTTCCAAACTCGGAGCCATTACTAGAAAATGTAAATTAGAAAAATCTAATAGTGTCCGACTCCTTGTATTTTAAGAGCTATGAATAAATAGATAAGTATCAGTATATAAACATCAGGGTTCGGATTTCTATTGGAGTTAATAAAACAACATATTAAACACCAGTTCAATACATCGTGCTCTAAATGTACCAATAGATATGAGTATCAATGGAAAATAAAGGTGTCGTTAAACTGTAATTGATGACTGCATCCATTGAAGACAAGAAGACGAAGATTAAACATGTCAGAAAGTCAATAAACAAAGATACATTAGCGTGTAGTAATCATGATATAAAAACAGTTGTAAATTATGTTACAATAATTTACAAACAGTAGGTAACAATAATAATAACTAAACAATCAGTCATTTCTGCCACGAATTTGGCCCGGGACATTTGTTGGAAGGAAACCATTGACTGACTAATATACAAATTGGAACACATTAATTTATTTTCCTAGTAGATAAATTAGTTTTTTTCTTAATTTTTAGTTTAGAAAAATGGATCGCGATTAAGCATGCGATATAATGACTAAACTGTTTTTAACAAGTAGGTACGTTAGTAACAAGTTTTTTTTAAGTGAACCAAGTAGCGGCCACAGTTCTATTGGAATGGCCGTTAGTGTAGTCAGAACTCTTATATATTGTGTGTTACACACTCTGGCGTAGTGTTGGGATATATAACCCGAGGATCTACAAAGCGAAAGTTAATAAGCCTTTCCTGAGCACCCGGCATCCACCTAAAGATACTTGCACCTACTAACTGCACCCTAACTCTACCCTATTATGTAATAAAAGAACAGTCTAAAGAAGTGACGTGACTATAAGAATAGGACTTTTACTAACCTTAGTACAATTCGCGTGATGTTAGTATGAGTGCTTGAAGCCTGCTTACCGCGTTAGTGGAGGCTTTGCTGGTAGCCGCGGTACTGGCTACTTCGCAGAACGTCTTCCCGCTGCTGTCGTCGCCTTGAAAATACGCGTTTGTCATTGTCGGCACCCACATCGTGTATCCTGTTGATCTGTGAATAAATGGAACATAGACTGGGTTAGGGGTGCGCCGAAATGTTGACAAAACTGAAGTACCTACGTTAAAAAATAATGCCTCAAATATATTGTTTCTTAGGTTATGTTGTCAAAAGTCCGACGCTATATAGGTGGTTGTTGCTCAAGCATTTATTTGCATATTTTCAATTAAAACTTTAACCGAAAATTTGTTTATTTAGTTTAAGGTTTCAAATTTATTCAAAGACGGACAAGAAGAGCTCTTCCTTAAAATGAGAAATACGTTGACAGCTGCTGAAACATAAAACAATTTTTTTATTCGACGGTGGCCACAAACAATTAAATAAACAATCTGACTGTCCATTGAATTAAACAAAACAAAAACTGCAAATGTTTTTGTTCGCATGAAGCCAGTCGCCGAAGGCTCTATACGCAAGTTGCAGACTGCATTATTTCGTCGCTCTCGTGTCAGCGAAAACAGACGTAGTGCTTTGTGTGAGAAATCCTTTGTTGTAGAAACAAAACAAGAGTGCGAATACTCACGTCATGTACGCGCACAACAGCATGTAGTACAGTTTGAGAGAGTTGCTGAGCAGCGGCGGCTTGAACAAGGGCGCCGTCTGCTGCCACATCCTGCGCACGAACGAGCTCTGCGGCTCCACGTTCTGCATCACCTCTTCTAGGTACACTGATTTCACCTGGCATAAATTGTCTGAATGCATTTCTTTGAACATCATATATTCATTTTTATACCACCTGCTATTTTAAAATATCCAATTTTTATATACTTCTATAAATTTTATTGCAATTTAGCAGAAAAACAAACTATACTTTACTGTAATTTAAATCAAACAAAACTATGAAGAAGTTACTACAAAATATCCAAAACTATTTTGTTTTCAGTTACTTTCTCAATATTTAATTAATTGAAACAGCATATACATACAATTGTTAAAATGTTGACATAATTTCATTCATAGTGGACGCAACAAAATTGAAGTTTTGATAGACAATGATGGCAAATAATTCATAGATGAAGCGTAAAACGTAACATCACACTTGTAATCCCCAAAGAGGTAGACAGAGGAGTGCAGTACATTCCCACGTTTCACCAGTAGGTACATAATTATATATGCGTATGTATACTGTTTCATAATACAGAAGTAAGTGGTAACTCCATTCTTATATGAGCACTTTAGCGATATTATTTCCATGCTTAGTATAAAATGAGATATTAAATACGAAAACTGTCCATAAATAAATATTAACAAATTCAAAATTCACTTACTGGATACGAATCCGGCTTCAGTCCAGTGTTCCAATGAAACATACACTTCATAACGTCCATTGCCGCTTCGTCTTGGCCCTTACTGAGAAGAAACTTGGGACTCTCGTGCACGAGCAACAGGCCGAGCACACCCAGGATGCCCGGCAAGCTGATGGCTTGCAACAGAAGCCTCCAAGGTCGATAATCTAGAGACAGCCAGCCAATGTTCACGCTAAATGATAAACTGAAAATTGGCAAACCGATTGCTGTGAAAAAAAATATCAGAATTAGTGCTATTTGTGGGTTATTCAAATAGTTCCAATAAAATATAGGTATTCGTACTACCCTGTAATCATAATTGATATTACTAAATACTAAGTAGATTTTTGTTTTTGGAAAAAGGAAAATTATATTTGTACATACGATCGTCTTAGATCACACTATCACTAAACCAAAATGACTTTTCAGGAGAACAAGGATTAAGAATTTCCCTTTATCTTTTAAGAATTTCTTAAATAAGTATTTCCAGAGTTTTGTTCAACCAGCATTTGCTGGTACGTATTAATATTATTGATCTTTCCTTTTGTAAAACTGTATAACAAAATGCTTAATACACATTTCCATAAAGATAACGAATTAAAAAAAACGGAAGCTAAACTGTAGACTTGAAAGAAAACTGAATTATAAAATTATAAGTGTTTGTGATATACATAAAGATTCGCATAATGGCGTCCGGCGCGTGTGATTCAAGAACGGATTATTGCAAAATATATATTCTTACAGGCTATGATAAACTGCACGATCATGGTGGCGCTGGCCATCAGGAACATGAATCGGCTGCGGTGGCGGCTCGGAACGCTTTCACCCTGCAGCACGAAAGCAGCTGCGTTGGCAGACGCGGTGCTGCAACAAGCAGTTCGCACAGCAGATGCAGCATGTAGGGTGCAGCATTAGAGACGCTACGTATCTAACAGCGTAAAAACCGAGAAGGCAACATACTCGAGTAGATGCTCATATTGTCGTCGGGACTGTGTGTTCAATATTTTTTCTTAATAATCTAAACGACAAATTGAAAAGCTAGTTACATACATAGCTTCTATTACTAATGCGCGGAAGCATTATGCTTGAATTACCTTCCTGAGACCTTCCTCCTTCGTTCGTTCTTTGTATTACTTTCCTTAAAGAATACGATTAGGTGCCTTGATAGGGGCAGAGTGATTGGGCATTATCCTTTTAAAACTTTAATGAAACATTACGTGTATGTTTAAATACTTACAATGCGCCCGACAAGAACTTTAGCACCGCCAACGAAGCGAAAGTGGGCGCCATACTTGCGGCCAAATTTAGTATTACGCCAGCAGGCATCGCAAACAAAAGGGTGGTTTTTCGGCCTAAGGTGTCTGCGCAGAGACCCCAAGCGTACGACGATAACATTACACCTGAAATACGAGTATGTAGATCGGGGATAAAATTCTCAAGTGATGAAGACTATACACAATGAACAGACACTTTCTAAGCAAATGTGCTACTCCCTAGGCTATGTTTCGCGTATTTTCAGGTGAGACGGTAATCTAACGCAAACTTATTGCTATAAATATTAAGTTTCTTCGTGATAGTTACTGTTGAACGCTACCGCCAATAACACCTGCAGCGAACATTGAAGAGGACAATGCAAACAGGAGAGTTAACGTTGGTTAATAGTAGTTTTTAATAAGACTATTCCGCCTTAGTCATTCATTGTGTATCCCCGAAACATTGATTATTGTTTGGTTTCACGATCAAAATAATGAACCCACGTTTTGTCCATAAACAAAAATTTGAAGTGAATATATGTCTGGTTAGCTGGTATAATTCAAAATTCGAAAAATACTCGAAATTTCGATCGCCCGCCTCTTTTAATTCTCCGTTAATATTAGCTTTCCTTTTTTGACATTATCTTTTGTGGTTGAGGTCTTAAGCTCCTCGTGCCAGTGAGCAAATGAAGACATTTTATTCAAACTTAAAGTCCAGATAACGACTGTCACATACGTGTCTCCATTTTCTTGTTATCATTTCAGCTGTTCGCATTGAAACGAAAGGATTTTTTAGGAATGTTGGTCTATTTACATGGTTTACGCTATGAACTAGCCAAGGTATGAGGCGGACAAAAAATATTTTAATTTTTTGTGTGTGTGGATCTCTTATTTGCTTATGAACAGACAATAGTCATAACTTCTGGATTGATGCTCGTGTACATTACATTACATAATTATGTCACAGTGTTAAACATTACAATAATAAATGATTGCTGTGAGACCGCTGGGGCGTATGTAATGGATTTATTGTTATTTCTGTGAATTTATTTATTATTTGCCGACTTCAGTTACGACGTAGAGGGAACTGACACGTGTTTTACATTACCTTGAAGACTTTATTTTTATCTTAATGCTTCTATTCCGAAAGTGGTAGGCGGAGAGTAGAATGTAGTATATTTCCATGATATACCTGTTAAATTCTACGTCCCAACATGAAATAGCGGGTGAGCTTATTGCCATATATCGGATACAAATCCTGACTTGACTACTACTACTAATAGAAATCTAAGTTACAAAAATTCGATAGTACCCGACCCGGGAATCGAACCCAGAACTCGATCTCGATCGGCAGTCGCATTTGCAACCACTAAATCAACACGCCAGTAGTGATATTATTATAGTACATTTTAATAAATAAATGTGGGAATTTTATTTAATTTTAAAATAAACAGATAAATGTGAGAAATAACCATTTAACTTCCTCATCGTCCTCAGCCTATATCAACCCAATGGACATAAACTACCCTTAAGTAGACTACTACTTAAGGGTAGTTTATGTCCAGTACTAACTTAGTACTAACTAAGAAGTGCCAACGCGTCCTGTGTATTTATTATGTTATTAAGTGGGTGGTAAAGCTCGCCTTCCAATTTTATTTCTGATTGCACTGGTTTTCATATTATGTAATGAAAATAGGCTACTGACATTAGTTTATTAAAACAATATCTGTTGACTGGCTGACCAACGGTCCCGCGGTTACTGAATTTGACTGGTGATCTGGGGGTTTTGAGTTCGATTCTCAACTAAGTTTTTTGCGCTGCAGACAGCTGGCACACGTTCTGTTCAACGTTTCTGTGTACCCAGCTGCAATCTTAAAATAATTGCCGAAATAAAAATTTACAAAGGGTAATTTATGGGCCCATTTTACATATTTAATCAATTATATCAATATATGTGCAAATAAATGTACATATATATAACATGTCAACATATTGTAGTGAATGTTTGCAATGTTCATAATTTATTCCGTATTTTGTCGTGACCTCAATTATACGGGGGATTCATTCTACATTATACGCGATAATATAGTGGTCACCATTGTGTGTGCGTAACAAATGAACATCACGTTGTTAATTCCCTCTCCACTCGGTAGTGGAAAATTTTCAGTCAAAATGGATTTTTAATTATTTCGCATCATAATATACATATATGGAATAATTTATTACATTGCACTTATAGTGAAATTGTTTACATTTCAGCTTGCCGTTCCGTAGGCTGGCGCACCTGTCTATTTACAAAAATGTCAGTTTTTTACATCAAACATCACTATCACTGTAACGGCAAACATCACTATCGCTGTAACGGCAAACGATATCATCGTAAATCAACTACGCATTTTATGGAGTCTCCGTAATATTTTTTTCAGACAAGTATCTTACGGTATGCAGTGTCAGCAAACTCGCAGTTGGCAGAGGTGAGCTTTGTGTCCAACGGTGGACTGGTAAAATGTTGAACGATGATACATACCGCATTAAACTTTGACATGTTATTTATTATTTCTTATTGTTTTGTCAGCTTGAACCAACCTGGCTGGCTGAATTAGAAACTATATGAGTGTTCCCTACAGAAGATTTAGAATATTCCCGAATGGAAAGGGCTTCAAAGTTAGTACCAAGTGCCCTGTGGTTGTATAATCAGCAGTATATAACCTATATATTACATGGTTGGTTTGAGTTATGTATGTATATACTTTAGTTCAAAAAAATATTCGATTTTTTTATGTAGTCAGTTTTTTCAAGTAGGTAAGTGTTATAGCTTACAATCTCATGTAAATATCAATAAAACGATTGTTTTTATTTGCTTCGTTATTTTCATTTCTCGATTGCATTCGAGAGTGAAAGATTATAGCAGCATAAAGTAGAACACCGCTTGAGTTAACTCGAGCGTGCACGTTAATGAGTTAAATGAAACAAACGAATTCAGGGAGAAACGACTATTTTATTTCACAGAGTTCCATTAACGGTCATATTCGACTACGACAATTACTTGATCATATCCGGATAGCCTATAAAACATCGGGCGAGTATCGTTAATTTGTTCCTAAGAATTGAAGAATTCCGTTACTTTGTCATGGATCCCATTATCAGAACCTAACCAAACTCTCATAAGACTACCTATGAACTGTCCCCCTACCAATAAAAAAAGAATAATATAATCGAAATCAGTTTGTTTTGTTCTGTTCTAAGGTAACAAACATTATAAAGAAAATACAGACGAATTGAGTACCTCCTCCTTTCTTGGAGTCGGTTAAAAATGCTTTAAGATTCTTACCAATAAGCGGTACAGCGGACAACATCCCTTGCTGCGACGTGCTGAGGCCCATGTCGCAGGCCACGCTGGGCAGCGCCACGGAGAAGCCGAAAATATCCATGTACATCGCTAGTATCAAACAGCAACATGTCGTCAACATGAAAAAGTTGTATTTGCCGAAACCTAAAAGGAATTACCAGCTGTTATGTTTGTACAAAAATTGAATAGATAATTGAAGTTTCCTACATGTGGCCACATACTATGAAGTTCTATGTCGGGTAGGCACTCTAATCATAAATTGGCACAAAATCTATTATAATTTTGTGCCTCAGATAGATAAATTTGTTGAACTCTATACACTACTCAAGTTTTTAATAGGGTTCTCAAATCCATTTACAATACATTTCATGACAAAATGTAGAAGTTTGAGAAATGCAAAGAATTGAAAAATTTGAAATTGGAATACATACATTCTAATTTCAAATCCTGTGCATTAATGGCCACTGTTAAAATTTTGGATTTGACTTAAAACTTGATATCTTTATATTGAGTTTAATAGAGTTTACGTTATTTGATAATGCTCTTTCATAAAGCTTTTTAAAATATTTATTTTTGATATTAAAGTCAACTGGCCGTAGTATTAGAGAACTTATTAGAGAAATCGTAAATAAAAGAATCAAAAACATCTTAATTTTTTTTTTCTTGTACTAGTAAAGAACTTAATTTTTACAAGTTTTGGGTTATAATTGAATTACATAATTTTGTATATACATTAAGTACACTTTAGATATAATTGCACAGTAAATTCGCGCATTACATTATATTGATTGAAATATTACATCATTATATACCAAACCTAAATATTAAATTTGAAAAGCTTTAAGAATAACTTATTTACTCATAAAGTAACTTTTAAAAGGAAATATCCAATAACATCCAAATTCAGTAGAGTGAATTAACTTTAGTAGAACGATATAACATGTATATACTTAGATCGTTTTGTGAATTTATTTAAATAATATGTATATATAAACATGCAACGACTAACCAACACTACCAGTCCTATTCTTACAATAAATACACACAAAAGTGTATATGAGGTAACAGATATTTATTGGCAGCAAAGGGCGTCCGGATATGCTGCCATTGCTATTCTCCTTTTAAAAAATAAGGACGAAATGAGTACCTCCTCCTTTTTGAAGTCGGTTAAAAAAGAACTTACCAGTAGCATTCAAGGCATCCTCGAAGCAGCATTTACTGACGCTGTGCCCGTCTCTCTCACTGTCTGTCATTTTAAATTTTAACTTAACTCCGCACTTGAAAACAAATAACTCCGCGTGTATACGGGTAATGCAGTCACATTCCAATTGGTGTAAAGATGTTTATGATACAATTACTACAACTGGAATGACAGTCATATCTGTGTTATATATATTGCTTATATTGTCGCATGACTCGTTTTCAGGTATTATGCTTTTCAAATACAGACTGGTTCACCACAGAGGTTCCTATCAGAATATATTATTGTTTTCAATTATTATTTGAGTTCTAACATACCGTTAAGGTAGCTTTTGGATTTATAAAAATATATTTTAAGGTATTGACTAAATGAAGTAGTTAGCTAGAACATATGTTTAACAATATATAGGACATCTGGATTTAATATAACTATTAACTATGTACATGTATTGATAGAAACAATATACATATCTATTAGGCCGTTCTTGTTGAAGTGTTACCTCCTATAATTCATACTACTCTATTGTAATATTTTTGTATAGAAGGATATAAATTTGTATG
>DWTO01005228.1:0-10905 GCA_018244755.1 Jemadia pseudognetus
CTATTGTTGCACACCTGTCGTGCCTCTTCCACATTCATCACTCTCTTCATACACGCACGCCGGTTTCAGAGACTTCTACTTCTAGAGTTACATTTGGTCTAGATTCTTTTTAAATTAGAGAACTTTTAAATTGTTATTGCGTATTTTATAAATAATTTCATGTGAATACTGTAGCATTATTGATAAAGTTTGGCACAAGTTTTTTTAACATCTTCGCTATGAAAATTTATAACTATCGAAAACTGTGAACATTTTGTTTTCGTCCCAAATTTCGAAGATCGAATGTTCCCCAGATATACACGTTTCCAGGTCCTGTAAAACTATTCTATTTTACAATGAGTTCCAACTGTATTTATGTATGTATGTTAATTATTGGGATCAGATTTATTGAAATAACTTTATTGAAATATATTCCAATGAATTTTGACTGGTTCACACATACCAATCCAAAATCGGCTATTATGCACAATAAACTGCTTGAACACTAGCAACTGTATCGGAATTTATTCATTCGAAGGAAATCGTTGTCGAAATGTTTCGATAAAACAGTTTTTACATTTATATACTTCCTACATTATCGATGTAATCGATTTTATGAAAAAAACCTTTTTCTTAGATTAAAAAAACTGCATCGAAAACAAATCATTTTTTAAATTGTTTCATTTGTTTGAGAAATACCGTAATATAATTGAATATTTTTGACTTTGGTATTTTTTTTTAATAACTCAAATTATTTATCTGATACATAAATCAAAAACCTAACAGGAAATTCCAGTAGTAGCTTTTCTTTCCGGTTCAACTCCTTTTTTATATTTAATAAGGAAGCTATATGTACGTTAAATCCGTGTCTTGTATATCAGTGTAAATTGATGTTTGTAAATATGTACATATATCGGGTTGAGATATATATATGTACATATGTATGTAGATTATCTACAACAACCGTGAACCGACCCGTACTTTAAGGAGGACGATTTATAAGTAATATTATGTGGATATAACAGTACATTACATGGATGTACATTAAATGACCCTACATCAAATCCACATTTGGTTTCATTCGTTCGATTGCAAGGAAAATTAATATATATGTATTTGTGTATCTCAGAGATCAAATTCTATCAACTGGTTAAATTATATCGAAATCAATATGAATTGTCTATTAATTCAGGATTAATTGAGTTAACTATCTATTAATCATAATTGGTTATTGATTATTGGTTTCCGCTAAGTATATACGTAAAATCACGCATATAATTCGTAATTAGGTAGGCAGAAGGATGCTGTACTGTCCCACGTTTTATGATTTGGCACTATGGAATAGGGGGTGACCTGTTGCCATACTCCGGACACGTATCCAGACTCCAAGCCACCACTAGATAATCTAATTTAGAAAACTACAATAGTACCCGACCCGGTATTTGAACCTAGGACCTCTTGACCGGCAGTCGCGCTTGAATCCACTTCAAACTGTAGGCATGATAATAATAAAAATAAGTAGATACAAGTATGTACTTGTATTAGTTTTCTATATGTATATAAAATAAATAAAATTGACATCTTAAGTTCCATAACACCTCAAGCGGCATGTGTAACCTGTAAACGTCGTTTCGATTTGATCTTCACATACGACGGCTGCATTTTTCAAAAAACATTATTCACCATTTTGGTGTATCTAGATGGTGTTGTTATCATTTTTAAAACTAAAACCTTAATATTACCCATATTTATTTTATTCACTAATCGGTTAATTTTGTATATATGTTAAATGTGTGAAACTCCCTAGCTTACCAGAAACTTTTAGTCGTGCAATCGTGTAATGTTTAAATTCCAACAACGAAACAGAAAACGCAAACGTTGGCGTAGTTTTTCGAATATAGTACAAAGTTCAATACGCTGTCTAGTTTTTCTAGTTTTTTTAGAGGTCTCCATGGAATAACGGGCGGTTATTGAGGGTTATTCTGTAGTCGTTTGTGGTATATTGGAATTGTAACCGAATTTGTTTGAAATAACACGTAATGTTCATACAATGTTACAATTTTACGCCAGAATTTTGTACGCGATGGTTATTTTAAAGATATTTGAGACGCATGATTTACATAACAATAAAATGCTATAACCACGTATTCAAAATATAAATTTTCTTAACAATAAATTGATATATCGAATGACTTGTAATAAAAAAATAGATTTTTGAGTAGAACATGTTAGATGTTTAATAAAAATGTTATAATGTCTTGTCCACTCATGTCTTCTCTTTAGTAAGGACATATCTATAAAAAAAGTACGGTCACATTATAATTCTTTGAGTTAAATACGAATTTATTTTATTTTATTGCAAACCATACTTACATACATATTGCGAAAAAACTGCTTTCACAGTACCATGGAGTTAAATATTCCAATTGCTGTTTTTAAACTCTCTCAGGGAGTTGACGATATCGAAGTCGAGTCCGCCACCAGTTCCGAATGGAATTTGTGTTTATTTATAATTCAGTGCCCGATCAGTTCACGATAGCTCTTACTTTGATCAAATAACATGATATAGAATTGTTTCGTGTAAGCCATTTACGTCAAATGCCAGGTGTACTAATATGTTAACCAACCTTAATTGTTTATCACTCAAAAAATATACAAACATATATGATATGACTACGTTAAATATGACAACAATAAATATGACTACAATAAAAAAAACTTATCTGAACTTAATACCACGTAATGAACTTACGTAGGATTCGTGCATTAACGTAACTACATCCCGTCCAATCTCCGTAATTCAGTAAAAGCTCTCTTTTCAATGGAACCGATGAACAATACAGAGCTTAGTAGATACTAAATCACACTCGTAGTTATATCAGCAGAGCCGACCACTCTTCTGCATTGTAGCACGTACAATTCGCCTCGATATAGCACGCGTCATTGCCCCGAACTTACAGATGTTAAGAATTTTATTCAACGAGGCAGATAACGGCGAGGCCTTTATTGAAGCACCTAATCGCCTAACTCGATACACTCGACAATGGCATGTGATCCCGAGTATTGTAGCAACAGAATGGGAGAGATTTACTAAGACCGAATAAAATCACTGACGTCTTCACTTCTCTGAACGAAAGTTATTATAATTACATGGTAACCTTTCTAGTCAACGTTCGGAATTCCTAAAAAAAATCATTAAATTCGATCATCATTGTACGATGAAGACAACTGTTAGACTATACGATCTAACACTTGGCAATAATTAATTATATATCGGTAGAATATGTAGGTAGTATTATAGGTAGTTAATGATATATGGGTACTAGCAATTTAAAATGACTATCAATAATTTTAAACGAATACGCTGCTGTATATACTGTATTTTAAACGAATACGCAGCTGTATACATACAAAATTAAATAAACATGACTATTTGCACAGTATGCACTAACGAAACAGTGTTTGACGGCTTGTATGATGACGTACTGAATTAAAATATGTTGATAATTAACGTACCCTTAAATATTAAATTAAAGAAAAGTACTCATAGAGGAAAGAAAAGGGAAACCAACAAATCTGAAGAAGACCGAAGATATTACACTACATCAAGTTTATGTATGATGTGTCGTTTTAAGAATCATTAAAGTGATCAAAAATCACCGGATACTCCATCAATACAAGCCGTTTTTTCATTCGCCACTAATCTGAATGTTCATAGATTTGACGTACACCAGTAAATGACGTGCACGAGTCTATTTTAGTGTCCACATCTCATAACAAAACATTAAATATCATTTTTCCCAATGTCGTTTAAACGATTACCATTTTTGCTGACTTCTTGCTAACTGGTGCTGTGACGCGTTTCGGTTCAATTAAACTTTAGCAGCGAAGGTTCTGCGCGAAACTACATACCAATGGTACTATCGACTTTCAATTTATTCTTCCAGTTAATATATAAGGCCGGGGATTTTCCGCTCGTAACCGCTTACTGGGCGCGATTCCTTGCTCAAACCGTAATGAATTTTACTGCCTTTTTCCTGTGGTTCTGGAAACTAAATCTTAAACCTATGTGGGTATAGCGACATAAAATAACCCCAGCCGCATTACGGTTCTGGAATATTTTCAAGATTCTTTTTTAAATAAACGTCAAAAATATTTATTTTCAAACAATAAATGTGTCGATTTCTAATGTCATATTGACTCAAAGAAAGCTCGTAATAACGTAACATTTTTTGGAAGTTCGTTCCTCGTGAGCGGCTACGTGGTTAAGATTTATTATATTCAGCAATCTGGGAATTCTGCAACAAATGTGACTAGACTACTACCACTTCAGCATGCTAATCCTTAGTGCTATGTCGATAACTATGATTGTTAGTTTGATCGCATTATTTCAGATTCTGTGAACCAGTCGCACTGTGAGTGTCCACGTTTTAACTCCGTAAGTTATATTGGAACGTTATACGTCGCAAACCCATTACCTTTATATTACACGTGTTTTACAGTGGAGATTACGACTTGGAAAACATAGGCTTGCCGAGGTTGAATCCGAAGAGTTAAATATCAGACAACAGAATAATAAGAATAATTCAATACCTTTAAAAAGGCGATGTCCAGCGATTTTCAGAAACACGCTGGTGATAATGATAATGAATCTATAAATAGTTGCAAAAATAAGTGTCCAAATAATTAATTGTATCCTATAAAACATGCCATTTTATTAACAATTTATATCAGTACAAGGTAAGGAGAGGAAACTACTTCAGAAACCGAAATGTATTATGGTCGGTTATTAAATTTCCGACCACATTTGATAATATATTACGTAGATTCTATTCCTTTATTACCTTGAGGTTTAAGAGAATTGAATATTAAGTTTTTGGTACTGTTTCCAAACGTTGCTTGAATTCTAAATCTTATATAACCGAAGATTTCCGAAGAACATTATATATATTTTTTAAACTCCGGGTTTTGTTGTTTTGATTTCAGCGTTAAGACAGTTTACCATGGGGTAATTTTGATTACAGTCCAATTTATATTCCAAAGTAGTAGTAAAGGGACCGTAGAAAGGAGCATGAAAAGTTATTTTAAGTATACTTTTGAATACATTAATATAATTATGAGCAAAAAATAAGTAAATGAAATATTTTTGTATGTTTACTAACAGGCTTTTTACGTAATTTATGAAGCAGTAGTTTGCTCAGGGTAATTCAAATAAAGGTTTTTTATTCTGAAAAGCAAAAAAAATATTTTTATTATCGCAAATATTTTTCACAGAAAATGTATTACGTTATCGGGCTATTTTTCTTAAGTTACACAAAACTTATTAGATTATTTTTTTCTTAGCATTATGTTTTAGAATGGAATGAACACAAGCGATTCTAATAAAAAGGAACGTCGAGCGTTTTTGTATTATTATATTTTCTTCTTCTTCTTTGTGAAGTCCTTAGCTGATCGTAAGAGAACAGGCATCGTGGTGAGATGATTAGACGCAATGTCCAGGATGCACCGAGCAGTGTATATTCGTACTTAATAAGACATAATCGCCTCTCGAGGAAGTTCGTTTCATGCACCCCATTATAGTAAATAATCCTGTCTTAATAAGCTTCTCTCGTTTGAATGGAAGAACGTCTGTGTCTACATTTTTGTACAACATTCGCGGCTTTAAGGCGGGAACTTGTTACGTGATAAGATTAATAGATTACTACAAGTGCCCAGAATGTCTGCGAACAGACCGAGCCCGTGAGATTATTCGAGATCAACAAAGTCGAAACGGATTTGGATATAAGTTCCCGGAATTAATATTACCGTTTTGTGTTAAACAAATTTACAACAACATAGATTACCCTGAGCGACAGTCAGATTCAAAAACATCTTATAGTAACAAAAAGAAAATTTTCGCTGTACTTATTCACACTGGTTATTATTTATATTAGCAATTAAATTATACACCAACTCCTGCAAATAGTTAAAAATTTAACGTTGATTGTCAACGTATATTGAATAAGTTTATAGACAATACGTAATACTTCGGGTGAACTATACTTTATAACGGTAACGAACATTCGCCATTTCTTTTATACCTACAATCTTGTACAAACAAATAGCGGGTGGTAATGACGAAACAGAGAGCACAGTCAGATTTTTAAAAGTAAACAAGCTAATTACGCAATCCGTTTGTCCAAAATCCGCGCCCCGTCACGTTTTGCCCCGAGCAATCGATCCGAGACTTAATTATAAATAAAGTTCATTTACTTTCCAATTCTACAATTAACAACGTCAAACAATTCGTCTCAACAAAGCTTCGATTGTGTTATCTAGCACTGGTTATTGTTTGACAAAATTACTTTAAATTGTTCAGAATGCCCACGTTCGAATAATTATAACCCTCGACGCGAGACAAATAGATAATTATTTAAGAACAATAGATTGCGGACAAAGCGGTTTTTCATGTTCAAAAGTCAGTGTTTAATTAGGGAAAATGCGGGATAAATGTACAAGACATGAATAAATTAATAAACATACATACATACCTTCAGACCAGGTCCTTTACGGGCTAAGCAGGGAGCACCGAGTGAACAATATCTTTATCCTTAATACTCTCTTAATATATGCAGATCTGTTCATAGATACACGCATACATTCAGAGATCTTTGAGTCTCCCAACAGCTCGTATCTGCCCTTCTTCAACAAGATAGGTGGTTCTTCGTAAGCAAACAGTAATAAATTAAATTACGACATTCATAGTTACTGCGTAACAAATATCTAAGGATAACCGAAACGACTAGTTTAATAAACAAAATTACACAATAGCTATGTAAGATGTAATCATATAAAATTATATTGTAAATATCAACCGCAATGATTTGTAACCGACCTCGAAAAAATGTTACTTCCTCGGGTCGGTCGCCGATAATATCCCCGAACAGGCATCATATATGTATGTGCCAACTGTTCGTGCAAAATTGCTTCATGTACTTACTTGTCATGAATCGTAAAGACTTGCGACAATTATAAAGAATATTAATTCTACGGATTGAACAGCCTTGATGTGAAGACACCGTAATATTAAGATAAAAATGAACATGTTTAAAATCTACTTACGAGTATGTTATTTTAACATTTCCTTCGTATATTTTTATATTAGTAGGTATACGTCGTAACGTAGACTCGCATAAAAAAACTTATTCAAAAGGAAGACAATCTTAACCCACTTTATTACATCCTTTCGTTAGGAGCGTTCTAAGGAAAATGTCCTAAATAATAAATTCGGGTCTGAATGCGAACATTAATGACAGTACGTGACACGGATCAGCTCGCGTCAACGGTAAATTCAATATAGGGTTAGAACTATGTATTATAACGTTTACAATGCTTACAATCTTGTTACATTGTCCCTGACACGTAAAATACCTAGTGTTGAATGGTATGTAGTAATAAAAATAAAATATAAATATATTTTTTTTTAAGTGAAGAGTATCAATCAAGCAGGCAGCAGTCACGAGTGACTGCCGACAATAGACAGCTGTAACCAACTCCCAACAGAGCTATATGACTAGGATAAGTTACTGTACAGTTACTGTACAGTTACTGTACAGTTACTGTACAGTTACTATACAGTTACTGTACAGTTACACAACTTGTTAATAAGATTACTTGTTAAAGTTGAAATGCTGACAGGACAGCAGGAATCGACACTGTCAATGTCATTATTCCGGATACTAGAAGTAAGTTGTAAATGCAATTAGCATTAGTTGAAATTTACTCTATTTGTTGTAACAGACGCTTTGCTATACTCCTGTATTCTTAGTTGATAGCCGCTAATATACACACACTGGGTCAACCACACCTTTTACATCGAAAGTAAGCTGTTATAGCAACAACTGTTTGACGTTGGAAATATCTGTAATTGAACCATATACGTAAATGTTACACACCTGTCACCACATGTGAACTGTTCTCGATTTTAGTCGAATAAATTGACAAATAAAAAAATTCGTTTAGTAAAGGAAAACAACTTAAATGAATGGTTTTATCAGAAAAATGGAAGAAAAACATTATAATCACCAAATATTTAAGAAGGCAATGAGTATTATGTTATGTTATTATTAAAGTATTAATTCTCAGTTCCGTCACTAATCAAAACTATCAAATGTATGTACTAAAAAATCTATCAAAATGTATGTATTTAAAATTGATAACGCTGTAATATAATGAATGATTTTCTCCATATACAATGCATGATTTAACCGGGAAAATATGTTTTCCTTATACATACAAAATAATACATATATAGCAGAGACGAGTGCATCTTTAATAGACTAAATTTTTTTTATTTTTGGACACTTTATTTTTGGAGTATCGGTAGGATTATAAGATTACATGTTGTTCCCTACAACCAGGTCAACATAAACGGAACCTTCAACCTACGGTAAAGACGGAGCTAACTTATACATATATATTAAAAGTTGCAGCATTACAGATGACCTGATGAATGGCGCGAGAGTTAATGTAAATTTGCTTCAAGTTTACACGAAATAGTAAGCTAGTAATGTAATTTTGATTATCCTTTTAAAGCAACGAAGTTTAAACTTGAACTGCGACTCTCATTTATATCTTCACTTCAAAGAAAGATGTATATAGGTGTTGTACGTAAAATTTATCGCGCTCGCAAATGAATTGCCGTTTTTATGTACCTTGCATTTTAATTACTCTTATTTATATTTCAGCAATATTCATTTATTCAAGGCAATGAATATTTTATTGTAGCGTTGTCCAGATGGTTGCAGTTCGAATGTAGCGCCAATTAAATTAACGGTCTAAAAAATTTATAGGCAAAGCTCTGTCAGTTAAAACATTAAAGACAATGACAAACAATAGCGCACGTCACGGTGTACGCCAATGTTTTACTCGTTAATTCATACTGCCCACATAACAATGAACGTGTGGTTATCCAATTATTTTACATTTCCATTGCTATTTCTGCTGCTATTGAACTATCGTTTACAAAATGTTGTTCAAAAGCGGATTGGTACAATAATAAGTTGTTAATGGTTTCGAATCGAATTCATCTTAAGGCTTTTATGATTTTTTCTGTGGTGGTCATTTTCGTTGGCAACAAATCTTTTTAAGTCTTTGTTTATCATGAATCTTCTTCTTAGCTCCCGCTATTAGGGCTGGAGCTTACTGTACTATACTGTTTGAGGATGGAAATACTAAAATTAAGTTAATTCCGCCAATGTACATATTAAAAAACCTTAAATTTACCAAACGGTGTCTATGTCTGACTATCAAAGCTTTGACAGACGGTTTTAAAATTCCTCATTCACAGAAATTGAAACAGGTTTGAGCCGCGTTAACTAAGTGGCAAAAGCAGCACCAATTTTTAACCTAACTAATACTTTACACGATAGGATAAGTAAAACTGCAGTTCAGTATAAATTTAGTAGCTGTTTATTTTATGAAACGGTAAAAGGTTAGTCCTACCAACATACTGAAATTAAAAAGAAATGGGACGGAAAATGAATCGCATGATTTCATGGCCTTTTGATATTTATACATCTTTACATATATATGAATATCAAAACATTTGACACAAAAATAAATAAGCACATCGTAAAACTTGGATGCATTAATCTGTTATCTTAAATATACATATTTATATATATAAAAAAGTTTCAACGCACAAAATGAACAAGTTCTTGAGTCACGGACTGTGAACGGCGATTGACTTCTTGGCCGCTTAGCCGGCTGGCCTATTCAACTCTCACAATGTAAGAAAAGAGGTAATCATGCCTGCAGGAATCACGTCCGAGAAGCGACAACTCCGGATTTCCGCCCGACCCGACATTCCCTGCTATTCGCACTAGATAATATTGCCTACAAAAGAGTGAATTTTTGCTTGTCTCCGTTTTCGGCAATTCGGGCAGGGGTCCATAGCTCGTTGGACACGTATCATAATGTAATATAATAAATATTTTTGTAATTAATATTGATACGTTTCGAATAATGCAGCTCCACTTGTGACGTAGACCAAATTGTTGCTGCCGTAAAAGTATGAATGTACAAAATAAAAAGTTAAAAACATAACCTGATACCTACCCTCTACGCGATCCGCTGGCATCGTGTTGTACGATGCTATTGTATTAAATTTAAATTTATTTATTTAAATTTTAAACATTCTTACAATTTGCACATTACCTTTATGAACCGGATCGTACGATGTAGTCAAATATCAATAAACAGTAAACCTCAAAATTTTTGTTAATACTAGCATGAGTAAAAGTCAACAATGCACACAAATATGTATTTAGTCACAACTGTATATAAAAAGCATATTATTATGATATAGGTACACTACATGGTGAAATATTCAATACTGCGAGTTTTGAGTTTTAACTGTTTATCTGTTGGTAGCTCTAATCGATCATCATGTAACATTTAGCGTATATCTAAAATGTAACGCTGTCGGAATTATAGGAACACTTCGCGTCAGGATCTAGTATCGAAAGCGGATTGGTGATAATGCTCCTAGATGCTCTATAGCTTATAAGGTTTACACATTATCCATCACATTATTGCACGGCAGTAGAATTGTACCCTACTCTCTGGTAAGACGTAAACTTAACTGGTGCTACGTGGGAGGTTACTCCTCCGCCTATCTTGTCGGGGTTGGCACGCGTAATATAACATTTACATAATATAATTCATACCAATTGTTTACTTGTTTTTCTATTAAGATTGGGATGTAGCTAGTTACTTATTTTTTAAGGCGAATAAGTGTTTCCTATTTATTTACATGTAAAACGTAACATCACGCCTGTTATCCCCGAAGAGGTAGGCAGACGAGTGGAGAACACTCCCACAATTCACCAGTTACGTTTACGTCCCACTATGGAATAGGTGTTGAGCCTATTGCCATGCACCGGG
>DWTO01005229.1:0-10904 GCA_018244755.1 Jemadia pseudognetus
TAATATATTATTACCATTTTAATAGTTGATGTCTATTCTATTGTAATAAGATTTCTTTTCCTCAAGAAACAAGGTAGGTTGATTTTCATTGAAGTTTTCTTCCAGAGTTTTGGCTACGAATGCGATTAAAGTTAAATACTTTTCGATTTTTAGGCATCGCCAAGTGTAACCGTAGGTTAATAAGACACACAAAACAAATTACATCTAAGTATTCATATCTGTACTTTCTTGTTTAAAACCACAACAAAATAACAAAAAATAGCATTTTTGGGGATAACCGGGATAATCGGGGATAACAGGCGTGATGTTACGTTTGTTTTACGTTTTTGTAATCATCATACTAAATAATAGCGTAAAAAAGCCTGTTTCTTTTAAACATTAAGATAAATAAGTTTGTTTTTATAAAAAACAAACAGAAAGAAAATAGAATATTTTTTGTAATTTAATCGACAACAGCCTTTTCGTCTGCCTCGTTGGTCGTGTTGGTTGTAAGCGCGATTGCCGATCGGGAGGTCCTGGGTTCAAATCCTAGGTGGTTACTATTGGATTTTTCTAATTTCGATTTTCTAGTTGAATCTCTGACTTTTGAAATGTGCCCGGTGGAAGGCACGTAAACGTAACTGGTAAAACGTGGGAGTGTAGGTACTACACGCCTCTGCCTACCTCTTCGGGGTTTACAGGTGTAATGTTAACGTTTTTAATGAACAATTGGTTGTTTCTTGTTGTTGGTGACGTCACACGAAAGTAAAACTACAGATTGTTGTACCGTTGTCGACGTTACCATCCATTTTTGCGCTGTTTCTCAAATAATTTCGTAATACATTAAATAAATTTGATATCTATGAGTTCTGTGATTTATTTTTGATATAAAAATGATAACAAATTTTGTGAAAACCGATGGCAGTAGCATACCTAAATAGATGCTTTCATGATTGCACTTTTCGTCAAAAACAAAGCAGATTTCTATGCTGCGGAACTTAATAACGTAAAAACAATAAGGTAAAATATCAATTAAAAATTATTTAAATTCACACCGACCTTTTCGAATTCTTCACATTTTTTAACAAGATCCTTTCTTCGTCTTTTTACTAACATTTTAGGAGAAAAAATACCATCATGCAGTCGTCTTCTGCGACCCTCCTGGCAATTAAATTTTGATGGCATAGCCTCATCTGCCAAAAGTATATTTTTACTGAACCCCATTTTGTACATCAAGTAGTTTTTTGTGTCTTTTTCCATCTACAAAACAAAATTTTTGACGCTATAAACAGGAGTTGTTATATGTTTTACGGTATAAACATTGTATCCCATGTAAAGGCAGAAAATACTTATACATAGTTGTTAGGTTAGACGTTAGATACAAAAATTGAAGTTCTACACTGTTTTTACATTCCATAGAACACTGGGAGTGTTCTACATTTCTCTGCCTAACTCTTTGGGGATTACAGGCAAGATGTTACGTTTTTTTTTTTAAATTGTTCCTTTGGTTTATTTCAAAAGTAATATAAGCACAAATATTACTTACATCAAAGTGATCTTCACACATAAATACATTTGAATGAGGTACAATACTCTTTGGGTCTCTTCGTGCTAATTGTAACCACTTTATTCGTTTGTTTGAGTTCGTTGGAACAGAAACAAATACTTTTTGTGGACTTTTAATAGACGTATTTGTACAATGTGGCACTACACACCATTTGTACACCATTTTGTACAATAAAATACTCAAAATCTCAGTATATCACTACATTTGTACTACTATTTACTTGCGTGTGACGCAGTTGTCATATGATCGACGCCATTACAGAAACTGCTATAATGGGGCGATTTTGGGTATTAAAACTTTAGATAGGTATTGTTTCAATTGAAAATACGGCAAATATTCAAGAAATATTAATGTAGTGTGCTTATAATGTGACAAAGAATACCTTAAAACAATTTTCCAATGTTAATCAAACATCATAATTGGTACAAGTTTTTTTTGTAACTGCTATTGATAACAAAATAATTTCATTGCTGCTATTGGCTATTTAAATTAAAACAGATAGCAATGTAAATCAGGGCCATCTGTATTTGAATAGCTTGCATTGTAGAGCAGCGCCATCTGTTTTTAAATAGCTTACATTGTATACGTCAATTAAATATATAACAAAGATTTTTTACTCAATAACAAATACTATGACTGACTGGTCACAGGGTTGAGCTGTTGGTAGGTTTTGAGGTGTGAATGTGACAGCGTTTTTTTGCTCAATATAATTGTATTTCATACATTTGTTGTATTAATTACTCAACTCTACACTATTTATAAAACTTTAAGATCATACGATGGAAGCACTGCCTTCTAGCTAGTAATAAGTTTCATTATTTAGTTTATAATATTACGTAACATCAGCACGCCTGTAATTCCGAAGAGGTAGGCAGAGGAATGCAGAACACTCCTACGTTTCACCAGTTACGTTTACGTCCCACTATGGAATAGGTGGTGAGCCTATTGCCATGCAATCTACTACAAACTGTACATAAATGCTTACTATTTAATGCTAATTTATTTGTGACGTTGGAGTCTAAGTATTCTAACAGAATTTTAGTTCTTCAGCGAGGATCTCGATAAGCCGTGCCACTAGTTTGCTACAACTAACTCAGTAAGACGTTAGCAGGTAAGCTGTAGCACGCAATCTCATACACCCATAGTTACTTCGAACATACGATGCGACGTGAAAATCTAATATATCATTAGCGCCTACTAGCGTTACAAGCAGAGAATGCGAGTTAGTAACGCGAGTAAAACTTTTCGAAATATTTATTGTGCAACTAATTTCTTATTCCATGTAACGTAGCATTTTCGGGCATGGATACCCCTACGTGGAATTGTGCAGATGTTAAAAATAACTTTAATAAACAGTATCTTACAACAGCAAAAGAAACAACATTTATTTCCTTAATATGATCAGTATTTTGCAACGGGCTAATGTAACACCGCTATGAGTTAATAGTCATAATAACTAATTACATACGAGTACAATCAATTGATGTAAATACCTTAAAGTTTGCGGAAGAGCCATAATCACGACACAACAATATGGTCCACGATGACGCATACCATTAGCTGCACGTCATGCAAATTTCGGTAATGATGCGTTTTCATTCACATGCTAATACAATGGAACAGTGTAATTTGTGGCAGCGTGACGTCAGTCGTCTTTTGGTCGGAATGCTAATTCCATCTAGTCTGTTCCATTCATTCAATATATATACATTTATACAGTTCTCTTATTGAAGTCAACGGCTGCTGCAGATACGGATTTACTTGTGAAGTTTGGAAGTAGTGACTCTCATTCTATATCCGGTTGCGCGGAGTTCATTAAATTGTGCTAGATCTGTTCTGCGAAATGTTAATATTGTAAGTTACTTAATATTGTTACTTAATGTTGTTGCTTACTTAATATTGTTACTTACTTCATATTGTTACTTACTTAATATTGTTGCTTAATTAATATTATTATTTACTTAATATTGTTACTTACTTAATATTGTTACTTACTTAGTATTGTAACTTACTTAATATTGTAACTTACTTAATATTGTAACTTACTCAATATTGTAACTTACTTAATATTGTAACTTAGTTAATATTGAAACTTATTTAATATTGAAACTTAGTTAATACTGTAACTACTTGGCATGCGCTATCGACGACATCTATGCGACATCCTGTAGGGTTTACAGTTAATGACTATTTTCATATATTTTATTTCGGATTATAAAAATACATTTTCAAATTTGAGAGGAATTCAGATTTATAAGAGAGACAAGATGGCGACGGCGCAGTCGCTATGGAATATATCGAGATGATACGGAAAAAGTGTTGTGTAATAAGGAAACTAATTGCTACTTGAAGTAATATATTATTATCCGGAAAGTGAGAACGAAGTTTTACTACAATCCTGACCCTCGATATCCAGTAGTACATGTTAAATATATGTAAAAAATCCTCGAACCTGAGCACGCGCTACCGAAAACACAGCTCTTTTGCAATTCCCAGCGCTCGATGCAATATTTATTCGCGTGTAATCACTATCGGCGCGGGACATTCGTCGGGATTACGTCTCCCCATGAAAAATTTATCAATTCATTCGAATAACTTGTCAGTACGGCGGTAATATTAATATTGTTTCATTTCCCATATTTTATTCATCACTGATGCAATAACGTGTGGAGCTCATTAGTTTAATGTATTCAAAAACTCTAATATTAAAGAAGTTTTTTAAATTATATAGGTAATCATAATTAAAATGAACATAACTATAAGTACCGTAACATCAGACAGATTTTACTAGTTACGTGTACGTCCCACGGTCTATTGCAATTATTTTTACGTCAGAAGAGATTAATGAACGATATTTTTCATTGTAATCATCGTGTTTCTTATGAATCTTTTAATAGCAGTATCGAGATATGCCTCCATTGTCCAGCTGAAGGAAGTATGTGAAAGACTTGTTACTAAAATTGAATCAAACTTTCGTTACAAACTTAAAAGATTTTTGGCCGAATAAAAAGTTCACACCGAAAAATTCAATACATACTTACTCATTTCGTTATACCGACTATAACACATCATATACGCGTTGTCACTTACACTTTGATAACTAAAAACTATCACAAAGAAGTAATAGGCAAATATTAAAAAGAACTAGTTGAAAACAGTGCATCCTGCCGCAATCCATTTAGCTGCGGTCCGCGAGTGTACCAGGAAAGGGGCGGAATGGCAAAAATGAACAACCAACATACCGAAAGCGCGACCACTCCGGCGCGGCCGCCGCCCGCGCGTCCACACCGTTATTACATTTCACACTGGATGCAATATTCTTTATACAACACTAGCTGTGTCCGCGACTTCGTCCGCGTGGAATTCTAAAATGATTATAGCCCAAGTTACTTCTTATTATATCAGTTAACCGCCATTGAAAGTCCCGTCAAAATCCCGAAAAAACGCACGTGAGTCCAGCCGGCTTAATTCTCAATAATATGTAACACTCACGAAACATTTAACAATAAAAAAGTGTAACACTAACGTCGATACCGGTGATATCGGTAACATGAAATTGATGACAAAATGTTTTTTATTTTGTATGCCTTTTAGGTTAGGTATATATTAAAAATATAGATTAATTAAAAAAAACGAAGATAAATACCTAAAAAATCTTTTCTCTCCTATAAATCTTTCATAGATAAGATAAAGTACAGGCCATAAATTTTCGATTTGCCAAGGGCTTCCAGGCATAACCCAATACTAATCTTATTGGTTACTTATGTTCAGGAAGATAAAGTAAAATTATCAATAGGCTTTTAATGTTTTGGTTCTAAATGAAAAAATTAGCGTACATAGTAGCTCTTATGTTATTGAAATAATTTCATCACTTTTCCAGCCTACAAACGTTCATTTCTGTATGCAAGTCTTCTGTTAACGTGACCAGAATTTATGGTCTCTCGCATTTATGATCCAAATGTTCCGAGCCTTCAGGTCATTAGTCCATCTGTTCTGCATCGTATAGGGAATGGATGCCCCTCAAGAACAATTTTGACTCAAAACATGGTGAGTTACTTAATTCTGCAAACTCTAAATCCTCTCTCGGTTAATTTAGTCCTACATCTATGTTATTCTAAGCAATAGACTGTCCATTGCTCGTTGCTTCTACGACTATAACGATAGATCGACTTATTTTTTCGTTAAAGTTTATCTATTTATAAAATATGAATAATGTATTACGTTATCTTTGTCGTAAGATCAAGCTAGTAATCCCTAAAGTGCATAAGATACATTTATAATGTGTAAAGCAAATGATATTTTAATACATTTTATTAGTATGTAATGTAATTTATTTAATTAATACGGGTATGGTTATATCTAGCAATTTCATTTTATAAACATGTTTTAATTGTGTCGACTTTCAAATACGTAATATCACACCAGTAACCCCGAAGCGGTAGGCGTCGAAGGTAGGAGTATAGTACACTCCCACGTATCATCAGTTACGTTTATATTTCAGCATGAAATAAAGGATGAGTTTATCTTTGTAATTTATTCTTGTACTATTTCCATGCACTGTCTCATTTTGGAGCTTTGTAATTTTCTTCAACTTTTATTACGGTATTATTTAATTTCGACTCTGTTCCTGTTTCACTAAATTTTTATATTAGGAAGTAAAGTGTATTTTTCAACGTACAAAGTCTACGAGGCGCGGCTCGGCGCTCCAAAGCGAAATGTTTCATTTGATGCTAGCACTCTCCTATTGTAATATGCACTGCAATCTTACATAGCATCACAGTAAAAATTGTGACATTTAAATTGCAAATTTTATCTTATTTAAGCAATTTTTACCTTAACCACATGAGTAGATATTTGATTTGCTAATATTACCTTGAAGGCCAGACGCTCCACTTATGGTAATTAACATTTATCTGATAATTAACAATTAAACAGTATGTTAAAATTGTATGGTGTTGTTTATAAAATGTGAAGGACGTAAGAAAAGAAATTATGAATACCCCTAATACCTTAGAAGCGAAAATAACAATTAACCATATAAATACCATTAGCATAAGCACAGATAACAATTAATAACAGATTCAATTATGATAATAGCATTACATGAACATCATATCCTCCATCAGCTAGTATCTTATTATCTATTTGCTTGTAATAGGAGAGTCTTCGTCTCTTTCGTGAGCCGCATTCTTCAGTAGGTATTCGTATTGTACATCTATTTCATTCACTTAACCTTCCATAAAGCACATTATCACCTTTGAGTACGTCTCGCAATTGACAAATACATAGTATTGTCTCTTTTAAAGTACTTGCTGGATAGTGGAACCATGTTAAACTATTTCTGACTGCGGTAATGTTCGGGGGACGGACACTATTCCCGATGGGAGTTTCGACGGTTAGCATTTAACCCGTGCGAACCTAAATTGCAGTTCGAGAAACTTTTACCGTGGTACTGTCCCCAGTTTTGATTAAGTCTATTACGACAATGGATTCTATCAAAGTGTGAGGACTATTCGCGAAAGGGTCATGGAGGGCCATCGCATTGTGAGTTGACAATTATAACTCAAATCAGATGTTTGATTACAAACGACGTAACAAAAATCATTATAGCAGCAAAAATTATTGTTTTAATAAATTACAATATTAATAAATTATAATATTAATACTATTAAATATTAATAAATAAAGTTAACAATGAATAATAAAATGTTTAGAGAACTTTACTTCGTACAAAATCAATACGTTAAACTTACATAAAAAAAAACTTGTTAATAACGGAGCGCGGTATGGGAAAATAAAACTTTCAATTCCTCACTCGTTTGTAAATGCTCCTGTTTCGGGGCATTTCGCGTCAAAGTTACGAACGGGGCCGCGCGGAAAATTTGACTGTAGCTATCCCGCCTGCGAATAACTTGGAGGCTCGTTTCTCCCCTATCTTCCCTACGCTTCATATAATGTGTAAAAACTTGGAAGCGTCAAGGAAATAATATTGCTTCCGCAAGTCGTTTGAGTTCTACGTAATAAAAACACAGTTTTATTACTGCGAAGTAGGTGAATTCCCCATGCAAAGGGAAGGATGTGATTCGATGGGCAGCTGTTTTAGTTATGCATAGCATTGGTCTTTGGAGTGCTCCTAGCCCTTACGCAGCTGCAGAGCGAAAACATAGCTACAATTCTATAATAAATATCGAACTTTTGACAAGATAGATGACCCACAACGAGATTCCGTTCTTTTAAGTTTTGTTTTCCTGTTCGTTTGATAAGAGGAGTGGTTAAAAAACGATTTCTTTTAATGTTGACTGCCTCGTTGTTCATGGTGATTGCAAGTGCGACAGCCGATCCTGTCCTGGGTTCCAATCCCGGGTCGAGAAATATGGAATTATTCTAACTCAGATATCCCAGTAGTTGCTCGGAGTTTGGATATGCACGCGGTATATCGCTACACACTGACCACCTATACCATAGTGGGACGTAAATGTAACTGTTGAAACGTGGGTAGGTACTACACTCCGCCTACCTCATCGGGAATTACCGGCGAGGTGTTACGCCTTTTCTTTAACGTCGAAAAATGTCTATATATTTGCGTGCGTAAGATTCGTGACTAGATAAAACAATAGGGCTGCAAGGGTAATCTATTACGAGTAAACCTGTTACATGATATTCGTAGACCCACAAAGTAACGGAAGCAGCCCTAATGGCCTTGCGGCCATTATGAAAATTAATTGCAGAGCGGTACTACCGGGCTTGTAGTCTTTGTATGACCGAATAATTGTTTCTTTAACGGCTTCTAAGTATATATTCGTTTCAGAAAAGTACGCGCTCAAATTCCAGAAACAGAACTAACTGTCGCGCTGTTGGATATATTATGGGGTTCTCGGGAACAGTTGCTGAAGGGGTGGAGGTTTATTACTTCATCACGGTAAGTCTAGGGGTAGAAAGGAAGTACGAGGGGCAATATCTCTCTATCCTGTTGATCCTTATACATTCATATTTCTCTTTTCATACAATCACACCGGTTTCGGAGGCTGCTTACTGCATTTTCTTTTGTGTGGAGATTCATCTTAAATAAATCTCGACGCATTTTATATAGCAAAGCTCAGGCATTAAATAGTTGCATGATCAAAGATACAAAACAGTCATGCTCTCACAAGCTAAAAGCATCGCTTTCCGGGGATTCTGTTAACCCGCAAATCTCTAGGAACCAAATTGTGATTATCGGATCATATTATGACAACACTGAGTGACAATACGTGTCTATAATAGTATCGCGTGTCGACGATTAATAAGTAATAACGAAGCGTCGTTCTCAATGTTGCCATGCGTCGTGAAATTTGCAGGACATGGATAAAAGATAAGCAATACGAGCAGATAAGTGATCATCATGTTTTTAGTTACGATATCTATCTCTGTCACTACTTCTCAATTTTTTTTAAATATAAGTTAGTCCCTAGGTATTATTATATTAGTAAAGAGCTGTTGCCCGCGACTTAGCGTTGTCTTTATTTTTGGGTTTTCCCGGATCTTCTTTATATAGGCCTGGCCGGACCTTATCAATCGCTGTCCAGTCTAAATTGAATCCTATTTAATATACTCGGATACATATATGTACCTATATATGTATGTACGTGATCTATATTTACATTGTTATTACATATCTCAGAAACAATCCATTTTTTAACTTTGTGTTCAAATAACCTTTCAATAATTTTTTAGTTTTACAGAATATAATCATTGTTTTAGCCTAATCATCTGAACAGGATTATGTTAGTAGCCGTAATAACAAATAAAAGTTTAAAGACATTTTTTTAAATTAAACGATACATACTTTTTATCTTATATGAACCTATTGATATCTATCAAACACTAAATATTACGGAAAGTTGATTACAATATATCAATGTAAACTGCAATTAAATTGGTTCCGTTTCTTAGATTACTACACACAAACTCACCAACAGACTAAAAAATTAAAAATTTGGTTTTAATGTCTATTACGTTAATGAAAACGTTCAAAAGTAGTATTTCATAAATATGTATTACCTATGTAAAGACTCTGTTATTATTTTATTGTTAGTGTCCGTTTGCACTGTGGCTGATAAACCTGAATGCTGAGTCTGGGAGTTCGATTTCCACTTAGGATAAATATTAAGGTGATTAGTATATGTATTTAGTTGTTTACTTAACTTTTTACTTAATTAGCACAAGCTTACTTAATTATTTATTTATATATGTCCTGCATTACATTGTTGCTCTCTTGTCACACTACGTTATCCCTATGGAGATACGCGTTGCTTGCAACAATGATTAAATTGTCATTACTACGCGTATATACGAGAACACGTTCTATTGTGCCCATTGTCTTACCGTAATCCGAGCCCGCCTTCCGTCACGTGGATTCTCTAAACGCGACATTTCCGAGAGCTGTTAATAACAATTTAAAACTTTTATTCATACGTATACTTTGGTATCATCATATACATAACTAAATAATTAAAATACAATTTAGAAGGCGTTGTTAAAAATAATCTTCTTAGTTGAGTCGATAGCTGATCGTGAGTGTTGAGCCATCTTGGTGACAGGATTAGTCGCATTGTCCAGGGTGCGCCGGGCAGTGTATCTTCGTACTTAATAAGACATATTCGCCGCTCGAGGAGGCTCTTTTCGTGCCAAAAAGTAATAGTAAAATAAAATGTATTTTAAGAGAAAAACGTAATGCATCAGAACGCTTATGTTTAAATTATTAGAATAATTTATTATTATAATCGTCAACTCAATCATTTTTCTGTTTCATACGAGTACTTTTTCCACAACAAGAAGGGTTAAGGCCACAATTTACCACGTTGTCTAACATTATACATAAATGTCCCACTGTACGTAATTCACATCCTTGTACCACTTGGCCAGCCCAGTCCCGACGCGCTGGGCTGACGGTTGCTCCCGACACTGGCGCTGCCATCAATAACGTTGTAATCATTTCATATTCGTTCATAATTCACATTTGAAAGTACGTACGGCTATATGTATCGTAGCCCTAATTTTTCAATAAGACATTGTTACGCTAGGTCTATTAGGGGGTAAGCAGCGAGCACCGAGTGCCAAATATCTTCATCCTTACATCCTTTTTATTATTGCAATAATTATCATTTTAATTAGCGCCGGCCATTTGCATACGTACGTGTATGTACATATTTTATTAGTGATGTTGATTACTTCCGTTGTGTGAACTGAAATTAACAATTATTAATTTAATGAGATATAAATTAGTTTGAATTGAAAACAGACTCGTGTTAATAAATTTTTATTCACCAAGCACATCTAACTGGTCGGAATAGGCAGGCAGAAATGTATCGAGATCGGT
>DWTO01005230.1:0-10903 GCA_018244755.1 Jemadia pseudognetus
GTATATGATATATTTCTTGGCAGATACCTACGAGTACGTCAACTAAGCGTTAATGATATATTTGTTACAAGTATTTGTTGTATATTACGAAGATATTTAAAATAAATGTTCTACTTATCCACTCGTGTCCCCACTTATCCACACTGCGCAGTACGGTCGTGGTGGATCTGCCACAACTGCGAGATAATTTGTTACCCAATAGTGCGATATAATAAGGATTGTAGCCAGCCGGTTAAACAAAAAAGCATTAGAAAACCAACTAAAAGCTTCATTCCCCGAGCGAAGCGCGCGACAGTCATAGAGAGTGGCGCAGTGGGATACGCTTTACAAGTTAGAAGATAAGGGTGTAACCACAATGCACTGTTGTCCCGTTTAGGATCGCAGTATCGATTAAGTGATCGAAGCCGTGACGCGACTTTTTAATTTTTTTTACGTATTAGAAGATAAGGGTGTTTCCACGATATAATAATGTCGCGGTTAGGATCGCGCAGTATCGATCAAGCGCTCGTGGCCGTGACGGGACTACGGCTTGCAATCGCTTGTAATTGCTGATGTAATTGAGGGATTGGCGTAGTTCGACGAAGCGTGACAGCTAACACGGCCCGACAAACAGTTACGGTCGATGTCGATTGATACTTTCGGTTGAACGGTTATAATTTCGGGTAAATTGAGTAACATTTGTAAGCCGTAATAACAATATACTCAGTTGTAAGGCACTGGCCACTATCTAGATGAATGTATTTTTTTTATTGTTAAATAAAATGTTATTATGATATATTATGCATAAATCGATGGACAAAGGTGGCGAGGTAGGCAAAGGTTCTTGAACTAATAGGGTAGTCAAGTTCTCACTCATGGGGTAGGTGGATGTCTTCGAAACCGGTGGGAATGTATGAAAACAGTGATGGATATAGAAAAAGAACAGTAAGTCTGTAAGCATAGAGTATTTGACACTCCATGCCCTTGGTCTATCCTGCAAGGGGCCTGGCGTGATGTTACAATATTAATTATTATATACAGTTACATTAGCTATCTTCCAGTAAAAGTCTCGTCAAAATCGGTCCAGCTATTCCAGACTGGAACAAACAGAGAGACAGACAAAAAATGGTAAAAAATGTTATTTTGGAATGTGTACCGTGTATACGAGTACACACACATACATTTAGCAAAAAGCGGTTATTTTAATTTTACTAACAGACACTCTAATTTTATTCATCTGTATAGATTAAAATAATAAGTGATTCATCTTAGTAGTGGGGGAAGGCAATCTATCTTGACTCAGTTTGACGTGACGTAGCTTTGTTTCAGTTTGGTAGATATCTGAAAACAGAAGATATCAGTATTGACTTTACAACTTGTAGGTAACTGTTATATAATGTACCACACAGTTATATTTATTACACATTTTTCATACTGATCTATCTGCGGTTCTCGTTGATTATTTACAGTTAGAAAAGAAAAAATCCAACCCTTGTTAAAAAAGTTTTCAAACATATAGATTTCGACTCCAATAAATTCTATTCTCTATTGGCACTCTCTTTTTTCTCTACTACAACAATAACAATTTTAGTTTAGGTCAAATTTTCTTTAACGACTTTTTCTTGTCCCCAAAGGATCCAGCAGATTCGGGCAACATTTCTTGGACGTGAAAGAAAAACACATTTATACATGTGCCATATCCCAAGGGAATAAATCTGTAATAAAAGTTCTTCACAGATTTGCCAAATTCCTTGCCAGTTACTGAACGTTTCGTATAAAAACATTTATAATAATCGCACGTAAGTTGACAAATAATTGCTTATTCATTAAATACCAGGAAACCAAAATTATTTTAAAATGACTATGTATTAATTTTGTATATCCATACAAACTTAGGTATTTTATGCAGTGATAAATGGCACTTAAACACAAGATAGACATGTACGTTAATCCATATAATATCAGTTTGCTCAAGATTCAGTCAAATTCTAAGGCCTAATATAGGTATAGTTTCTACATATGTCCTGTGTTATCTTTATTTCCATGTCTACATCTTTGTCAATACCTGATTAGATAGACATATTTGTTCTCTTCTAAAACTTCCGATATGTTACAACGGCTAACATGGTCGGAGATGGAGAGATTTTATATATTGCCGGATCCCAAATGCTCTCATATCAAGTGATGTAACAGCTTTCCCACGCCTAACACATACTATCTTGTAATATGCAGAGATGAACATTAGGGTAACGGATCACATAAGACAACGTATTAAAAACTTCTCTAATATCAATGTGATCTAGAAAAAAGTTCTTGCTGCTTTCAGAATTTTGTTATATCGCTGTTCTATTACAAGAATTGCAATTTTAAGTACACTTAAACATTTCTAGGACAAGATATATAGCTTAAAATTATTTGTTCTTTTTCCTGTGAAAGCATTGCATTACTACACTGCGACAATGTTCCCGAATCCGTTTTAGAAAAATTTCCATTGATACATAACAAATAAATATTACCAAAAAATATCAGTTGTACGTGTCCTCTTTCCCCAATTTCCAAAATCGCATAATACAGGGTATATCAATAAGGGGCGAATAACTTTATCACGTAAGTGTGCCCCGAAGAGATATAACCCGATTCTTTTAGATAACTGCCTGGAATCTTTGCTCGAAGATTCTATAAAATGTTTATACATAACTTGGGATACAACATACCGCAATATATCAGAACTGACCCGATGGTTTGGTGAGTAGTGATTGAATGATTAACCAGCTGAGGTGGTGTGTGTGATTTCGCACAAGTGTTTTGCTACGAGTGAAAAATGATCTGTATAAGTAAGTGTCTAATCAGATTTTTGTGTACTTTAATTATTTATCAGCTGTCTGGTTACCATAGTTACAGGTTACGTACTCAAAAAATTACTTCTGTGTGTCTTTTTAACAGTTTTTTCAAACCTTTTTCATAGTCTATTTTTCACAATCGTAGAGCAGAATATTTGGTTCTATGTTATTGAAAGAAATCTCTGTATCTTTGTGACTAATCGTTCATACATTTTATAGCGGCAATATGTTCACATAACACCTCTGAATGCCTATAAACTCAGATGGGTTCCCCGTCGTGCGCTCTTACGTGACGGGTGTCGCGCATTTTTGCGTACCACAGAAACGTAGAATTAGTAGTACTAACTAGCTAATTATTATTGTTCGCGGTTGTCATGGGAACAATATGGAAGCAAACATACACCTATAATATCTGAGTAAGTATAACAGAAATCAGCTCGTGCGGATATTGAAACCATAATTTGTTAAGAAAACAAATGTTGGATATAAAATACTAGTAAGTGACCAATCAGTTAACATCTAAGTGCTAATTAAACGAAACGTTACTAGTTACGAAACTTAAGTTCTTAGAAAGTACTCCTGAATAAAGAAAACAAACTTAGCTGTTTCTAGTGGTCGATGCGTACGATTTTATTAGCCATCGCGGGTCAAGGTCGATGTATGCCGGGTGTACATGCTTGATCACATTTTGTATTAGGAAAATCAATATCCTCTCTGAATTGTCCTTCCATTACAGGATTTTATTACTACAATTGACAAGAAACAGGATATGTGTATTTATACCTACATATAAGTATAATAAGCAGTATTAAAGAAGTCAGAACAAACCCAAATTTGCTGTAGAGTCTGTGAAGTTTTATCTCGTTGCATCTGTGTGGTCGAAAAGCAAATTGAAAATGACCGTGTCGCATCGAGATTTGTTGATGTACACTCTGAGATTGATTACAATATAAAGAAAACTACGATATGAAAAAACATTGACTTGAGTCCACTCAGCATTGCTTTTTGGAGTCTACGTACACATATTTACATGGTGTGTTACGTTCAAATTTATTTCCTGTATAACTACTTTAAAAACAATAGCATAAACAATAAGAATTCCTCTAACGTAAACTTAGGTTATATAGCTTAAGCAACACAGATATGTATGTATATATCAGCGCTAGTAAAAAATATAACATCATGCCTGTATATTTACATAAGGGTAGGCAGAGAATGGTAGTACTATCAGGTTTCATTTCTTGTTATACATACATCTTATAGAATAGGGGTCGACCCTCTTCCCATACACAGCCATACATATATGTATGTATACGCTGGGCACATATCCAAACGGCAAACTACTATTTCTAATTTAAATCTAGGTACATTTATAAAACTTATACTTATATTTTACAGGTACAAACCTTAATAATAACAACAGAGAAAATACTGAAAAGTAATTAGATATTCAACACAACGCTTCGTTAACTGAAGTGGAGTCAAATGAAACGAAATCTGCAACGCTAATCAGTGTAATCTAGTTTGGATAATTAAGCGGCCGGACCCGGGGTGCGTACAGCTAAAAATCTAAGCGTAACGAGTATTTGTTCACCTGGAAAATATGCAAATTAATTGGCCATCCGCCGGACCCAGTGGCAGCCTTGAATAAAACGTTATAATGAATATTTGATACAATACGACAGCGAATTATGTATGATTCGTTAATGATCTGTATTCGCCACAATATCACTGAAAAATGTTATTATAGAAGAGGATACTGAAATTACTATTGTTTGTATTTTCAAATTGAATAGCACAAGAATGTCTTAAGTACTACACTGTAGATTGAGACTACAAACTTTAATTTAGCAAATTTTTTTTATTGACATACAACAAAGCTTTATTATTTTGAAGTAGATATTGGCGCATTAATTGTCTACTGACCACATGACTGTCATACTGAGCAACTGAACGTAACAACATATTATTATCACGTCTGTTATCGCCAAATAGCTAGGCAGAGGAGTGTAGTACACGCCCATGTTTTACCAGTTACGTTTACGTCCCTCTATAAAATGAGGATTGAGCCTATTGCCATACAGCGGGCACAAATCGTTATTCCAAGCCATCACAAATAAATCCCAAGCTATAAGATCCAATAATACTCGAGGCAGGCATCGAATCCAAGATCTCTCGATCTACGGATAATACTAAAAAACTTCTATATCCTAATTCTGAATATGTATTTATTCACTATAATATATTAAAATTCAATAGATACTTTATTTCAATTGAAGATGCACAGTAGTAAAATAGCTGGAAAAAAAATTCTTTTAAAAACCAAGAAATGTTGAAATTCACGAGGCTGTCTTCTCCCAAAAAAACAAGTCCGCACTTATAACTCAAGAGTTCTTGAAACCTTACTTACCAACCCAACAAGTACCTACTTTAGAAAGCTTAGAATTGCTAACGTGCAAATTATTATTAAGAATATACAATACAAAAGTCCAAAATCCATTAATTAATTATTAATAATAATCAACCCACAATTTATTATTACTAATGGACAATGTGAAAAGTCCACAATGTAGTGTTCATAAGAATTTAAAAGTGGGGTCTTCCGACTTTTTTAAATTGCTTATAAGGTTCCGTACCACACGAGTAAGTATTGCCTTAAAATGTAAAAAAAAATATGCACTCTGCTAGGTTAGTCAAATTGAATACAAAACGGAGTATTTGATTTCATTTATTTGTACTACTATAAAATTTGAAATTAATATAAAAAATTAAAAAATTATTCGAATTTGACTGCGAGTATTGCCTAATGATAAGAATGTTTTACCTATTTATTTATTGGGACTAAAAATGACTGCTAACGTACACCTGTAAATATTATCATGTTTATTACTTTTAAGTGTGGGTAGCTGTGATAGCTTATAGGTAGCTTATAGAGACTAAGGATTTCTACCGGCAACCGTCCTAATAAATTTCTTCGTACAGCCAATAGTATGCTGTGTAATAAGAATACAGGTTATAGATGTATAGCTAATACATATTGGAAGACAATTCAAAGTGAACTTAATCTTTAGTGGTAGCCGCTTAAGCACGTTATATATTAGATTCTATTTAGAAACTATACGAAGTTACAGAATTTAGTATTTTAGTCATGGTTGTTTTTGGATAAAACTAACCATCTAGTAACTGATAGTGACATTCGATATCGACAATGTAAATTTGTAACAGTGAACAGAAATTACAGTGTGTGTGTGTGTGTGTGAGTATGGGCACATGTGTGTATGGGCACATGTGTGTATGGATTATTGAGGTTTGTATTGTTAGGAAATAGATCTTATTTCCGTTCAAAATAATTAGATGATGAGTATCCGATATAAGAGAAAAATAGGTTCGTCGCAGTAGCTCTTGAGACCTACAAGTAAATAAAAAACGAATACTACAAAGACTTATACTCGTACCACAGAACGAAAACTATTACTAAGAGTATTATTTAGAGACACGCCCGTGGAAAACTTTTTCTAATCCTATAAACGTTCTATTGGAGAAACCAATCCGACTTGTCAAACGTCTGACGGAAAGTTTCCCGGGCCTGGAGGCACTATCTGTGTTCGAGGTTGAAGCTAGATAAGTATGATTTAAGTTTTACGTACAATGGAAAATAACGTAGAGTTTTATTATTAAAATGATAAATGTCACATTTAATACAAATAGTATCGTTACGTTCCATTTCAGTTCAGTGAACTGATTGTAATATTTTAATGTTCTGTATGTAATGTAAGTCGTTATATATATACATACATCATGAGCCTATTACAGCCCACTGCTGGACATAGGCCTTAACTTAACTTGACTTAATTTAACCTTTAATATGAAATTGTATTTCAAGTTTGGATTCATGATAAGGGAGAATCGATTTCTGTTGTGATTTATTGTTTTAATTTGAATATGGAATACTTTATCTCGTACCTATATATTTTGACACACTAACCGTTCCCAACGCCAGTGAGGTATTAATATTTCAATCTCGCACGGTTCATTTGTATTCAAAATCACATATAACACACATGACATGTTTAATTAACGTTTTCATAAATTGGAATAAAATTTGAAATCGGTTCATGCTCGTCCTTAATAACAACCTGTAGTAGGTAGGTACTGTTAGAGAGTAGCGAGTGGCGAGAAATTGTAAAAAAAAACTAATGAACACAGAAATATCAATTTATTAAAAAAACTTTCTGGATGGTCGCGGTATGGCGCGGTATCAGACCATCGCGTCAATACGGTCGTGTGGTGCGCGACCACGGCGAGACAATTTCTAAATCCTCATAAACAGTATCACCATTAATTATTTTATACCTAGGTCTCCTTTTAGAATCATTTAGATAAAAATTAGACAGTTTTGTAAGGGCGTACTTCTGTAGTCCGGTGCGGATTAGATCTCTACACATCGTAAAGACCATTATGGAGAATTGTATGGTGTTTTAGGTTATATCTATGTGTTTTCAGCATCTATAAATAGTTGTCGATATATATTATGGAAACCAGAGACCGTGCCATATCGCCATTCGCAGAGAATATATTTAAAAACACGTTCAGAAAGTGAGAGCCCGCAAATTAGTTATATCTGGTATGTGAAATTTTCTTTTTGTAAGTTGACGCTATTTCACATAAAAAGAAGGAACGTTAACCTTGTTCAAATTAATGAAATTGTTAACTCAAAGTCAAAAAGTTAGTAAAGGAAATGAACTTTGATCTGCCGTTATTTCTTTTAAAACTTTTTTCTCTGTGTTTTTTCAAATTTCCTTCTTTGGAATACCTATACAAAAAAGTTTTTATCAAGTTACATCGATGTTATTTGTACTTTTTTAAACATGTTTGCATTCTACCTAATTTATAAGAAATATAAATGAACATTAACACACAAACATATTCTACTCCATACTAATATTTAACTCTACTGAAAACTCCTATTGATATAAGTAAATTTTCTTTCCATGTTTAAAAATATCGCTGTTTAATACTGAATATCTATATGATTTATCGTTCCACTGCTGGACATGGGTCGCCTTTCAGAATGAGTGAGTTAAGCCCATAGCTAGCACCCTGGGTGAGTCTCTGTTGGCTATATTGCGGGTTTTCTATAATACATAATATGCATACATGTTTATTTATATTCCATAGAGAATAGTTAATATGAAAAGTGGATAGTATACAGACACTAGATATAAAAAGTTTCGACACCTGCTCCATTATAGAGTAAACATGTGGCAGATCCCATTGTGTGCTAAGGCGGCGCGACGCGGGACGCTGATCGATGGCGCTTTCAACTCTTTGAAAGATTAGTTTCCAATAATGATAAATAGACGCACTTTATTACAACGACACCTAGACGTGTGTTATGATCGAACATTTCGGTTTTATATTTATTATGGAATGATAATTAGGGATATCAGCTAGCTAAGTAAGGCGCGGTCGACGTAGGCACGACTGTATTTCCTGTCCGTTTACGGGTTGCAGTACAGGTGGTGCGGGAAATTGTGTTCTGCGATCCCCAAATCGCATGCCCAGCGTGGGAATCGTGGACAAAAACGCCTCAGAGGAGGGTTATGTCCAGCAGTGGACTTGACGATGACGATGATAACTAACACCGCGTATGACGATCGATAAAGTTATGTCGAGATACACGTATCCATCATTATACATACGTAACGTCCAAGTTAAAAGAATAAAACTATTCTGAGTGATGGAGAAGTAGGAAACGCTTGATGACCTCTTCTCCCAGTGGCTAGTGTCACCGACTGATAATTTAGGAGTGTGGATTCGATTCCCAACCAGAAAAAGTATTCGTATTATGAGCACGATTATTTGTATTATCTAAGTAGGTTTGGTTGTATCTTGAAATATATAACTATGTATTTTAACAGATGTTCGGTGACAACAGTACAGCTGTCTTTATATACGTAGATATGTAAGTCTTTTCAATAATTCTCTGAACATGGAGTTACCGCAAGCGGCAATTTCGGTTTGGTTTCCAGCAGGCTAGAGGGGCTACGTTCTTTTCATAACAATATATTAAATGTTTGCATGTGTATAAACTAGAACATTATACCCCTACGACACATTTATAATATGAAATAAGTATAATACACTGACTGTTTCGTTGGTCGTGTTGATTGTAAGCGCGACTGCCGATCGGTAGGCCTTGAGTTCAAATCCCGGGTCAAACCCAACACTGGATTTTTCTAATTTAGATTTTGTAGTTGTGGCTCGGTTCTGTAAATGTGCGCGATGGATGACAATAGGCTCCACACCTATTCCATATAAGGGACGTAACCGTAATTGGTGAAACGTGGGAGTGTTCTACATTCCTCTGCCTACCTCTTCGGACATTACAGGGGTGATGTTACATTGCCTTGAATACTTCACTATATATTTGTTGGCGAAATGTTATTTGTAATGCAGTAATTTTAATTGCACTTATATAAAAGGAATATGTATACATTTATCATATTAAATTTAACTTTTTTTTAGCTTCATAAGGTACAGTGTAGAATAAACAGCGCCCTCTACCTTCTAATTTTGCGAATAGCGAAACAATTCAGACGTAAATTACAATGAATTACGAATTTCGCTTCAACGGCGTCATTGGATTCGTGGGAGACGCCATTTTTATAATGGAGATTGAGGACTTCCCAAATTGTTTCTGGATTAAACAGCGGTTTTATTTAATGTCATGAGTCCCCGGTGCACAATGTTTTACGTATCGGATTGGAATTTGGGATTATTATTTTGGAATGTATATACCTGTATGAAATTTTTCTTATCCTTTTGTAATGTACAATAACTATTAGATACATTTGAATTTGAATATCGTCAGGACAGCAGACAACTCACATTTAAATATATAAAGGAACTGTTCTGTGCATCTGTACCTACTAAAATTGTATATTAATTACTTGGAATTTGTAATTGAGTACGCACAATGATATTGCAATTAAATTTTCATTAATTAACTTTTGTATAACCGTGCCGTTACTGAGTATTTGCCACCTACGCGTGTGATGTGTGTCTAAAAACCGCCCACGGTTTAATATCACAAGCCTTAATTGCCACTGCTTCACTATTAGGAATATGTGAGTACGTGAAAACACATATTACACACTCTCATAAATAGACTTGTTTATATTGGGTTTTAATTAAAAGCGTTTCCATATATTTTGTGTAACTTTACTAGCGAAGTAATAATAATCTTATGCTTGTAATGGTACTGGTGAATCATAGTCAGTGTAAAATATTAATAAACTAATATTGAGAGGTCATATAACATATGAGGTCGCGTAAGAGGTCGCATAAGAGGTCAGGTTAGAGGTCGCATAAGAGGTCACGTAAGAGTGTCACATATGAGGTCACGTAAGAGGTCGCATAAGAGGTTACGTAAGAGGTCACATAAGAGGTCACATAAGAGGACGTATAAAAGGTCACGTAAGAGGTCACGTAAGAATTCACGTTAGAGGTTTAGTATGAGGTCACATTCTTATGTGTATTCTTATAGTTATTGACTATTATCGAATAACAAACAGAACCAGTCTATACAAATTTACAAAAAAAATCAAACGTTTTACAATATAATATTAAGTTTCCAATTCACCAAGTTGCCATTTTATTGAATTTATAAAAACGAGATTAGCAGTAACACTAATAATCTACTCTAATGTGGTTTTATGACTCCCTGGAAACACTTCACTCCAGTGCCGTTCAATTCGATAAGGTCCCTCGGCTATTCGGAAGTAGAGTAAATAGTTCCGTATCTGTAACCCACCCAGGGCCGAATCCAATAATCATTCGGTTTCCGCTGAACTTGGTATTGGGTTGGCAATGTTCTTAAGATTTTGGTTGTACTTACTTTATATATTTGTTGCGGGAAGCTGCATAATATTATAAGCTGTGACCGCAAAACTTAATCGTTGAGGTGCAATAAATTAAAAAAAGTAACATCACTCTTGTTATTCTCGAAGAGGTAGGCAGAGGAGTGTAGTACACTCCCACGTTTCACCAGTTATGTTTACGTCCCACTATGGAATAGGTGG
>DWTO01005231.1:0-10902 GCA_018244755.1 Jemadia pseudognetus
CCTACATATCGCCAAGCTATTTTAGAGAGTCATGCGGCATACATTTATCGACATACATATGTACAATTTATCGGAATAAAAATATTTCGTTTAAATTGTACGTAAGAGTTAAAATCCTACTATGAAATAGGTGGTTAGCCTTTTGTCATGCACCAGACACAAATCCAGACTCCGAGCCACTACTAGAAATTCTAGTTAGAAAAATTCAGTAGAACCCGACTGGGGAATTGTACCCAGGGCTTCTCGATCGGCAGTCGCCTTCGTAAACACTTGATACGTCATCACGCGTACCGATCATTTGACGCTAAGTGACAGTTACAGGCGTCGCAATTTTAAATTCTCGTTAGGTACAGCGTAAATATTTAACCATCTCAAACTACTTTTAAGAGAAACTCTAACAATCTCCAAAACTCAATGCATATTTACATAACCTTAAGTTCCGATGACGCGTTGAGCGACGAGCGATATAAGAGTGAATTCTAATGAAATAGATTTAAACGTCAATCAAGAAGATCAAGTTTTTTTTCAATACATATTTCTTGATAACTTATGTGACTGCATTCCATTTTCTGTCTGGATGCATATATTTTGTATCTCATTATATGTATTTTTAAACAGACTATCTTACTCAATAATGTTCTTACATGAAATGATAATAAACACTGCAAACTCATATAAAGACAGGACTGTTGATTCAAAGGACCTGTGTTCAAATCCCGGGTCGAGCACTATTGGATTTTTCTAACTTAGATTTTCCAGGAGTGGCTCGGAGTTTGGATATGCCCACGGTACGTCGGTACGCTATTGCTATACAGCAATAGGCTCACCATCAATTCCAAAGTGGGACGTAAACGCTACTAGCAAAACGTGCGAGTGTACTACACTCCTCTACCTACCTCTTAGGGGATTCCAGGCATGATGTTACGATATCACATTTGCTACAATCATTCCGCATTTGTTGAGGATAAAACAATTGCGCAAACCGTCCACTAAGAACAAAGGGACAAGCTATATTATTAATCGCAATCGCGGCGTGTACAACGTACCCACTCTGCGATAACATTATTGTTCACTTCTCTATCTTATCATCTTATCTTCATTCGTGTCACTTACTTCCAGTTAGGATGTCAGTTCGTTTTTTACTATCGAACGTGCTGTTTGCTTTTTAGCATGTGAAAAAAAATAAGGACGTAGAAATTGGGGCATCTGGTGAGGAGTCTTCTAGTGTTCCGTGGAGCAAGATCGTCGCGATGTCGCTCGCTGTCAGCGTGCTGGTTGCGGCGTGCACCGTCGCCTGGGTGTTCCAGAGTTGGCAGGCGAGCTTACTGGTGTTCGCGATACTCGTCGTTGTGTACCTGGTGGCCTTTTACTGGAGGTGGCTCTATATCGCCGCGAGGACCGCGCCTAGAGACATCACGTAAGATCTTACTTTTATTTTGTATGTTTTGTCAAAAAGCCTGCAGCTCAAACAATTTAATTTAAGTTTTGTACATGAGAAATTGAGTTCGTGTTATAAGACAATGAATGGATGCGTTCATTATATTTATAATATATGCAAATGTTTACATCGAAGCTTCCGCGAGGTTAAAAGATCATTGACTAAATAGTTTTACTCGTTACGAAGTCTATTATAATACAAAAAATCTTAACTAGTGTCGAGAATTTAACTACAATCTACGTCTTTGCTTTAGGTTAATTTTACGTGATCCGCGCGTTTATTATTTTATCAGCGAATCGATAATACGCTTTTTAATTTAATATAAATGTATTATTAATTTTCTTATGGAACATTTCAGTGCTCTTTGGTGTTATATAAAAATTCTGTGGCTCACGAGAAAGTTCTCGAAAAAAGACTGGTCGCTGCCCGAGATATTTCACGACGTCGTAAAGCGACATCCAAACAAAGCCTGTTTCCTCTTCGAGAACGAAACCTGGACTTTCCAGCAGGTACCGCGGTTTTCCGCATTTAAACATTAAGTTTTACCGATCGCAAATATAACTAACTAAATGTCGAGTAATGATCTAATTATAAATCGACTAATACCAGTGGAATCAAATTGAATAAAGAATCTTTTATAGTCAACCCAAGCCCTTGGATATGCTATTACAAAGTGTATTAAATAGAAATTTAAATAAACCTGTTTAATTTGAGAAACAATATTTAGATATATTTGACGGGCTTCTCTGACAAAGGAAATGCTTTACAGGTAGAAGACTTCAGTTTGCGCGTGTCGGCGGTGCTTAAAGCTCAAGGCATAAAGAGGGGGGACACTGTAGGTGTGCTCTGTGGGAATTATCCAGAAATGCCGGCCATCTGGCTCGGGATAGCTCGTATCGGTGGTATTTCGCCACTCATCAATACTAATCAGACGGGAAATACATTAATCCATTCCATAAACATAGCTAAATGTGATGCATTGATATATGAACGTGAGCACGAATCCGGTTAGTTGCAATTTTTTAATTTTTTAACCTCATTTTATTGCCTCTGTTATTGCCAATTGTATACAATAAACCTATTTACTACCGTTCACAACAAAAAAAAAAACAAAAAAGTTCATTTAACTTGAAATACAATTTTAGCTTGTACAGTTTTATTAATCTTGCACTTGGAAACAAGTTAACATTGGTATTTAATTATCTTAAGTGGCAAGCCTCCACTGACCAGTTTCAATGTGTTTCACCTTCGCAGCCATACGAGACGTGAGAAAAGATTTGAGTCCATCAATAAAACTTTTAAAGTTCACACGGCGCGCGCTGAACACGTCGGCCGAACCGGTGAAAGTCGCTGAGTCGACCGAAGACTTCACCGCCATGTTAGAAAGTACGGCTCCCGCCACGTGGTTCCCTTCAGAAGGGGAAGGTTTCAATGGACGATTGTTGTACATATACACGTCCGGCACGACCGGGCTGCCCAAGGCGGCCGTCATATCGCCATCTAGGTACGTCCGTCCTAAAACAGAGCTAGGTTTTACATATACGTGCATAGATACAGAGTTCTAAGATTCTTTACGTTTATGCAAATTAAGATTCATGGCCTCATAGTTTCGCTTGAACCAAGGTTGAAGTTGAAATCTCTTTAGTGCAAGTTTGGTTTTTGCATCCATTTTTTCCAAGCTTGGCAATATGCTTGTTTTGTCACATTGCAACACGCGTTTAACTTTTACTCAGAGCAGTCATTATAATAGTAATTAATTTTCAATGAATGTTGAGTGAGACTTCGACTTTTTTATATCGATTAATTTAGTCTCTTGCATTCCATTGTACTTGTCATCAGTCGGAATGCATAATACCATATTATTATCTTAAACAATCAGGTCAAAATGTTACACTTGTAGCTAAATGTAATTTGAAATTCCAGAATGGTGTTCATGGCTTCCGGTGTCCATTACCTTGGATTCCTGAAGCGAAAAGACATCATCTACTGTCCTATGCCGCTGTACCACTCAGCTGGTGGATGCATTACAATAGGACAGGCCTTCATCTTCGGATGTACGATCGCGTTAAGGACTAAATTCTCCGCGTCTGCGTACTTCCCGGACTGCATCAAATATAATGCCACGGTAATGCTTCTTTTTTAAACCACTAATCTCAATTGTTAAAAGATGGACTTTTACATACAATGTTGTCAAAAAACCTTACCACCATTGCTGTCCACTGTTGGACATAACGTCTCAGCTGAAGATTTACGCCCATAATCCCCACGCTGGGCATACGTGTTGGGCATCGCAGAGCACAGCCTTTCGTACCGCGTGCGATGCTGCCCACAGTTGGTCAGAGCATTTAGCTGTGCCTAGACAGACCGCGGTGCATAAAGAGCCTATTTAGTATATTTTTCTTAATACTCGTAAATGACACTTAATGCATGAAGTGTATCTAAATGATTTTTTTATTAGCTTACGATATTAAGTGTATTTTCACTCGAAATCTAGTTAATACTTTATTTTTAAGCGTTGTAATGTTCCTTATTATTTGTTTGAATAGTTAAATATTCAAATTGCGTTTGACTTTAATTATTGATGATGATGTTTTAATGTTGTGACAACTATGTCATTGTATTCTCAAAGATTGTGAGGAGACATCTACGAAAGCTATATTGGCGATAGGCTCATCACCTATTCCATAATGGGACGTAAAAGTAACTGGTGAAACGTGGGAGTGTTCTGCATTCCTCTGCCTACAATCCAATCTCTGCCAATCCTCTTCGGGGATTACAGGCGTGAAGTTACTTTTTTTAAAACAAATAACTGTTACGTCTACCGCGATCACGCTCCATTCAGCGGAAGCTTACCTAAATAAAACCCCGCTAAATCCTAAACCAGTAGAGCTATCCCGAAAAGCATACTTGACATAAGGCGATATATATTTAATCACCCCTTTAAAGAATAATTAAATATTATTATTACTAATAACATGAATAGCGATATAATTATGTTTATGATAGTATCGCGGTTGAGTATTTTTAGGACGTTTCAATTCAACAATACTATACAGTAATAGATTTTGTTAATACCATTTGAGTTTTATCGGAATATAACATAGTTACTATAATATATCGAATATGTATGAAAATACTTCACGTAAAGTTCTGTCGACTCTGAAACATGTAATGTGAATTTTGACAAATCGCCACGACGCGACGGTCTGACACATGTGCGCGCGCAGACCTTGTCATTCGGAAGTGTACCTTAAAAATCGAGATAATACTTTTTCGTATGCTTGTACTCGAAAACGCTCGAGACTTTAATAATAATTGTGTAAAATAAAATAATGACGTGGTTTATTTTGTGTAAGTAATTGCTAAAAATAAAGTTTGTTGCGTGTTTGTGCTTAAAATAATCAGGATCTCGCCGAGCTACTTGTTAGCAACTTTAATTGGGAATACGAAGCACTCATTATAAGTTTTATCGTTATTTCTTATGACTTTCCTTAAACGCGTATCTTATAAAGTGCTTACATGGTTGTATTCATAGGGTAGATATTTTTTTCAATGTATCTCTTAATTAAACTCATGCCATTAAATTGAAATACTAATCACAATTAGCATCACAAGTTGTAGCGTTCTAGACATAAAGTATTATACACATGTCGGCCATGAAAAAACGTATAAATATACACATATCATATAAACATACATATCATCATACCAAGTCTCTAACTGGGTAGGCACAGAGCACACTTAAATAGAGGAACGATTTCTCAACCCAAAGACCTACATAAACCATGCTAATAACATGTTTTTAAAAATTACATCACTCTATTCGTTGGCTGTCGTAAAGGGCACGGTACACATTAAACATTTGAAATGTACACATGTCATTTGTAAATTCACCTTTATTACTTCCATCTGTAGACACAGCATTAGCAAGTTTTGGCGACCTTCACCTCCTACAGGGAATGGCACTTAAATTTCAAATGACAACAGTGCACAAGCCGCGACGAGAGTAACATAAACAACAATACACCATTAGAAGAGGAGTTGTGGAAATTTTCCGGTTATTTTCGATTCACAACGATTGTTACGGTCGAGTCGGCCGTTCGAAGGGCCATAACTCGGGCCGCGAGCCGCGTCGGGTGGGGTCTATGGCCTATGACTGCGCGGAATGGTGTATTTGTGGTATATTTACGATCTATATAATACGAAAGATTTATTGGGTGCGTCGCAATTAGCGCGTTCGGATACACGCACAATCGAATCACCTATAGGTACATTCGACGGATACATATTTAAACGAGTTACTTCGCGCTAATGAGACAATTACACTCGCTACGTAAGCCCCGTACTTAGAGGTATCAATGTATTTGTAATGCAATTCGTCTTACATTCCTCCCCGCAGCGGTATCGCTAAGTAAAGTCGATGTTTATCTGTCATAAATTAGTATAAATATGGCGCTGGGCGCGAGTGCGCCGGCGCCGCGAGCGCGCGTAAATCACTGAGAACCGCTTATTAAGTTGTTACGCCGGCCATGTTGGGGCCCACGCGTGCCCGCTCCGCGCGATATGTCCACGCCCTTATGTTTGTGCTAGCTCACAATCTTGTATTCCTTGTTATATTACAATGCTATCTTTATTTATTTGCCTTTGTAACAATTTGTTATCCTTGTCGGCTCGCAATCAAGACAATTTCCAAGTACCATATAATAAGACGATCACTTTAATTGTAACTATTATTGTAGCTACAATTATGTTGATTTCAAAACCTATTTGTGCTGTTTGAAATATATAAAAGTGGTTAAGAATAGAATGAAAAAATTAAGACAAAGATGTAACTTAACCGACAAGGATGAGTTTGTAAGAAAACCTGTACACCTTAAATTTCTCTATTACGTTTTCCAAGCGGCATAGAGTATATCAACTTCCTCTTGGCCAGACTGGCTAACTAAGGCTATTGTCCTTATCATTTAAGAAGAGAGTAGTTTTCAATAGAGGAACAATAATAACAATGACATAAAATTATACTCTAAAAATAATTTATTATCTAGGTGTGTTAAAGCTTTCCAATGGTCATCTATCGATCGATCTCATTAAGCATTTACGATCTGTTGCGTCCTAAAAAATAGGAGAGGTAATAAGTCACCCATAGTCTTGTTACGTGCGTACTCCGTGGGACGGTGTTCATATCATTAAATTTAGTCACACAATGTATCTGTTACGCAATAATTAATCTTTTGTAACCGAGCGATAAATAAATGATGTATAATATGTCACAGTTTTTGTTATGACGGTCTTGTTAATATTTAAACTTGTGTTTATTTGCAGTATTCATTTTACTATACAGTGAAATACTTTAATAATTATTTCTGTGATTTTATAACTCCGATAGTGGATACACGTAACTGGCGAATGTGCAACAATCCTCTGACTACCTTTCGGAGGTATACAGGCGTGATGTTACGTTAAACCTTATTTATTCCAAAGAAAACAATTATCAGTGTACATCCGGCAATTGTTATCCTCGAAGAATTCTCATAATACTCTTGTTGAGATTTCATTGTCAAAGCACGTTCAGAAATTTCTAATGATATGTAAGCATTTTATAGACTTAATTATAAGTTATTTGCATATAAATTAAATACACTTACGTACATTTTTATATGCATTATTTAAATTATGTTTAAAGATCTTTAAAGATGTTTAAATTTCCTCCAAAATCATACAGCAAAGATTAACACTTTATTTAAAAAATCGCAGAGAGTTTTTGGTCCAACATTTTCTCTCTCGGTCCACTGCACTTAAACTTTTGTTAGAGCTAAAAGCAGATAAAACATCTATTGGGGTTAAAGCTAATTAAAATAACTATACATAACATAGAACCACGCCTATATTTCAGCGAAAGGGTACGCAGAGTGGTATTGCCACTTTTCACCAGTTACGTTGCACGTCCCGTGGAATAGAGATGTTTAGTTAAGTAATATCTTTTGGAAACAATATATGTATTTAAGTGTTACGTATATTTGTAAGTAATATAGCACGTTTACTAAGCGCAGGCTATTTTAGACGTCACAAAAACTATTTTCTTATGTCTATTAAAGAATACTAATCGTATGACGTCACGTTTTTATGTTCAACCAGTGCCGTCCACGTGTATTTCAAAAAACTCAAATGCAAATTTGTACTGGCAACACAATAGCAACAGCAGTCTTAGAATACACGCGGTATTTTTATTTCGTTCATTCGTTCGTTCAGGCGAGGAAGGAATGGTTGGCGGTAAGTTTTTACATTCGCTCAATGCGTGTCAGTGCGCGGGCAAGTCGTGCTTTGTGCTGACAGACAACAAAGAGCCATTCCGAATTAACCGGCGATTTGTCTATGAACGTTTATGGCAACGGTAGAATCGTAAAACGAATATGACATTTTACATAAGCAAATGACGTGGGTTAATTTTTTCTTAACCCTTACAATCCCGAAATAGTCACGTTTTTATTAGCGGAACAGTTGAACTAGCAGTGGCTTCAGTAATTCTTTAAATTCTAAATTTGAATGTTTACAAGTTCTTATTTTAAATAATTTTATACTGTTTGGTCATAGATTATTACAGAGAATGGTCTTTTTAATTGATTTCAAGTTTAAATGTTCAAGTCACTACGTCAATCGAGATCTGTGAAAGTTGTAGGTATTATATATAAACAGACAATAGTTTGTGTTTCATATTAGATATCTGTTATTTCCAAATAGTTTTCACAAACCATATCGGTGTGCCGTGGGCGTCGTGAGACATGAATAACAGCCTAACATTTAGAACTGTTCCAGTACTTAAGGGCCCTAAGGTGTGAATGGTCCTCCATCATTGTAATACAAATTGTCTTCAGCCCGTTGCCCAGCTGCCAACTTGTTTCCATATAACTTGATACAATGGACACTCGTGTCAGTCTCTCCGTGTAAAATATTTTTTTAGACTGGCTTAGTCAAGAATTTAAATATCCATAATCATAATATTTCCATAAGAGACGTCATAATAATAAAAACGTTAATAAATTCAACATAGGTAAATCGATATAACAATAATAACACATTGCAAGCAGATAAATTATAGTTAAAAATGCTAAATCATAATCTATGATGCGCCCTTATGAAATAAACTGTACTTGTAACTATAAGGGCGTGTACTCACGATCGGCGAGAGGCGTTGATACGATACGTAGTACGTACGCGATGATGTACGCGGCGCGTGAGAAGAGCCGCGTCTGCGCTTCCCAAGGGAGTAGCTAGATTTGCCAGGAAAAAATCAGGACTAACCACAATAATTACAATTGAAAACGATAACACATGCAAGAAATATGCAGTACCTATATAGTGACGAGGTCCATGAAGAATTGAATACCAGGATTGAAAACAATACAATGGAAGAAGAAAGAGCATTCAAGAAATGAGCAGTGTTATCTAATATTTTTTATGTGAAGAATTTGAAAAACTCGTGTTTATTCTACAATATCATGTAACAGTAATACATTAGAATTTTTAGCAAATATAATTTTGAAAATTAAAAATTTTTTTTTTTTCATAAAGTAGAGTTTATATTTCAAAAGCTTTTGACTCCATTAAATCTATTCTAATTGTGATTATTTTTTATCATCCACAATACGTGAGCAATCACGTCAAAAATTGTTAAGCGACCGTACACAGATGTACAGTGACTGATATAAAGTATTACCTCAGGTATAAATACTCCTCTGTCTAGCTCTTTCGGGAATATAGGTGTGATGCCACGTTATAAATAAAATTTAACAAGTAATGATATTCTTAATTATTAGATAAGTAAAAAAAACATATATCCAAATCTGGCTATGTGAATAAGTCAGTGGAAGCATAGGACATTGTTATGTAAGAACTTCTTCGTAGTGCAGTAAACTTTATCTATTAGAAAATCTTGTAATTCCTTTTTACAACAATAGTACTCTGATGACACTATGATAACACAATATATTTTCTCTGACGGGAACGTCCCGCACGACAGTGATCGCCTGGATGCACTAGCGCTTCGAACGAATGCCGGGAAAAAACGTAATCGTATTTGTTAATAACTGGTGTAGGTTCGATTATTGGCGATCAAGATCGGCTTTAGTGGTTAGGTTAAGTTCTTTTTATCCGTGCTCCGTTGGGAAACCTCGCACTGCTTTACTAAGTATATTGAACGCTATCTTGGGTACATTGTAAGACAATGTTAAGACCAGAAGCGATTCAGGGTTCAGTGCCTGACCTGTTTGGACAAATCTTGATCAACTCTTGACAAACACGTGAAATAATTTGATTACTAACGAAATCATGATGATGATTTCAAAGTCTTCCATTTGTATGAGGATATACATATAAAAATTTAATTATATAATATAAATAATTATATTATTTGGCGTTCATTTTTTCTGTTGATATGCAAATAGTATAAACATAGTTTAATTAAAAAGTATATAATAGAGGTATGTACTTAAGACATATACAGGAATAGGATTATACGTAACAAAAAACATATTCCCCCCCCCCAAGTAAAAACGGTAGATTTGATCTTAAATAATTACGCTGTTCCATTATGGCCGGATCACCCACCAAACTGCAGACGGATAAAAAGAGTTCAGCATTACCGAAACTAATCTCAATTGCCAATAAGTAGTTCGTTGAAAATCGCCAAGTTAACTTTTTCGCTCCGACTTGTAGGTACCGTATAGAACATTCCCGATCAATTTACAAGGAACCGGTATAAAATTCGAAGATTTGATACAAAAAACAATGTCGTCGCATTAATTTCAGCTTGTAAGCAATAGCTTGGTTTGTTTTATTTAGTTCCCAAAGCTGTAAAATAAGATATACCAGGTCTTATAATTAAGGTAACAAAGTGGCTAGCGGTAGTTGGATGCGAAGAGCTTAAGATCAAGCTCAGTAGCGATGGCGTGCTATTGAAGAGACCTATGCCCAGCAGTGGACGTGATTAGGCTGACGATGATGAAGTATTATTTTTAAGGTAGTGATGGATCTGGAACTATTTTCTAAGATTGCAGTGTATTGTATTTCAGCAACTCCTAACCTAATTATTTGAGTTCAGGTTCAAGTAAGTTTATGCCAATAAATGCTCCAACTGAACAACACTATCATAGTATACACTACAGTAGGTAATCCTATTTACATTCGCCACGTACATGGGCAAGTGAGGTCTCTAGATGACATAAAAATCAACTACTACTAAACGTTAGTATTGTATTAAGTTAAACCCTCGAAAAACTAAATCCATGCACAACATCCGTAATCATCTGAAAAATATTAACAGCCGCTCTATGATTCCCGAGTATTCCATAACAAAACACTACTTGGAGCGTAAAATATCTTGCTATTGTACAGAAGAGGTCTTACAGAGCAACACTTCCACAGTTATCGATAAAAAATCAAGAATCCCTCACTTCTGTTGACCCAAG
>DWTO01005232.1:0-10901 GCA_018244755.1 Jemadia pseudognetus
TTTACTGTAATGGTGTTGGCAATAGCCACAGTATTTCACATTGTCCAGGTAGTTGCCGGCCTCTTCGCAAAGCAGGCCGAGACTTTGAGCGCACGTCACGTGGAACTGCTGTTTACATCCTGTGCCGCAACCAACAGGAAACAATTACCCCGACCGTATCATCTAATATCACAGCTGTTGCTCATAAACAATAAGCGTATACGCTAAAATCTACTCGGATCACCCCTTCCCCGACAAAGCACCCACCTACTTGGAACATCTAAGTAACTATAATCTAAGTAGCAAACTACCTGTATGTTACTACGTAATTTAATTACATTTTCATACCAAAGAAAAGCAAAAGGTGTCAAAAGCATTCGAACCTAATAATTTTACAATTACGTCAACTATGTTTTAATCGATCTAGCATTCGGTTGTTGTATGTATATATACAGTTGTGGTCATATAAATATATACGATTGATACTATCAGCAAGTAACTCAAGTTTCAATATTTAATGATATATATACAGGGTGTCCGGTAATTAATGGATAACCTTGAAATGGGTCATGGTAGAACTAATGGCCGTTCAGAAAAAAATACAAATTAAAAAAAAACAAGTAGTACCAGAGATATGATTTTTTTTCAATAATGTATACACACTTGTACACTAGCACCACAAATTATTACATTACATTAATAATTTACACTAATAACATTGTATTCATCATAAATTATAATAAATGTCTGCCACCCGTTCTGATGCAGGGCCTACATCCACGAATAAATGCTCTCCTGAGCAGTCGCGTATAGCGTCGATCGCTTATTTTCAATGCCTTGGACACGGCTACGTAAATCTTCCAAGGAACGGATCGGCTTAGCATAAACTTCTTCTTTAAGACAGCCCCAATAAAAAATCTAGTAGATTTAGACCTGATGAACGCGGGAGCCACAAAATTGGCCTCAGACAGCCAATCCATCTATTGAAGTAAGTTTGATTTAAATATGCACGAACAGATACAGCATAATGCGCAGGACAGCCGTCATTTTGCAACCAATGTCCAATGTCAAAATCGTTTTCCAGGAATTCTAAATAACTTTGGCCAGTTAGGTTCCCCGATAGTACAAGTAGACCTATTACATACATACATACATATCCTCACGCCAGGTCTCTTGCGGGGTAGGCAGAGGCTATTATTTTACCATTTATAACCCCAGTCCAGTAATTTATTTTAAATTGGTATTGTGACCTGTGTTCACGAATAATATGCGGGTTCGCTAGTTGGCAGCTATGGAGATTATATAAATTCATGTACCTATCTCTTTTAAGAGTTGAATCATCACTCCATAGAATTTTATTGAAAAACTGCGGGTCTTCTTCCATGTTATCTAACATTTGTCGACAGAAACTCATTCTTGCATTATAATCTCTTGGTTAAAGGGTCTGCACGCGCGTAACGTGCAATGGGTGAAATTTATTATTTTTTAAAAAACCATGCACAGTCGATTTCCCTATTCCTGTGCGTCGAGTTATTCTTCGCCTATAAGTTGAGGGATCTTGCGCAATTTCCTCAAATACCACGACTTGTAAATCAGCACGAGCGATTCTCCCAGCGCTAGTACCACCAACACCACTACCAGGCATTCTTTCTTCTGAGTAACAACTGTGTACTCTGGATTAATCCTAATGATATCCATCTTGCCCTATAAAGAGCTGCGGCTGCATTTCCATTGCCTCTGCATTCGACATAAATAAAATGCATGTTTTCATACTCTTGTGGCGTATAATGAATACGTGGCATTTTGTCCACAATCTAAATAGGTCAAGTCTAAGCAAACTCGTCGCAAATGTCACCCAATTTGTATTCTTAAAATATTTTTAAGTGAACTTTAGGTGCAAGCTGGTTTGAAACAGGCTTTATTAAATTATTACTATGCAACACTGACATCTATTAAGGTTTTTATTGAAACCCAAATCCAAATAGTCAGGTACATTAAATACTTACGTATTCAAATTTATTCTGATATTGCAAACTTTGTTGTTTAACGAAATTTCATCACTTTTAAACACGAATAGAAATAATTCACTATGTACATCAGGTACAATAATAAATCATACCATTTTGAAATCAGCTTTAAACACACTTTATTTTTAAATTATTATTGGTTACTTGTGTTTTAATACTTTTTTATGCTACGGTTGATTAAACTTTATCAAAATGAATATTTTTCACAATAACAATAATTCAAGTTGTTTTTTTAAAAAGCCGTGTATAGGCAGTCATACAGCTTGTTGCTCATCTATCAGCTCAGCTATCGTAAGTTATTATATCAATAGAAAATCGATGGAATTCATTAAATTGTGGTCGTATTGTACAAGAATGTAAAATAGGATAACAAAAATATCGCTATTATTAAAAAAAATCATGTCTCTGGTACTACTTATTCTTTTTTAATTTATTTCAGAATGACCATTAGTTCTACCATGACCCATTTCAAGGTTATCCATTAATTAACGAACACCCCATACATACATATATACACACGACAGTGCATTATTATTTGTGCAAACCATAGCAGCATCATACACAGCCTTTAATTTCAAATACTCACCGACACCACCTGATAAAATATTTCCATTTTAATAAAATTTCCATAAAGACTTTCAAGTAACATTTTAAAGCAATGACACGCTAGCGTATCAAGTTTTCCAGTAAAGAATGTGATATTTACAAAGATAGTAGGTACTGTCGATCGCTTTAAACTCTGTGTAAAACAACGAAGGTTCCACGCTAAAGCTGGTGTTAGTAACAAGTATTTACACTTATAAATGCAGAAATTTCTTTTTAAATAATGCAAATACACTATAAACTGTGCCATAGTACGATCAGCGCATAACCAGTTCGATTGGTTTGGGCTAGGTGTCTCATAATATAATGTCATATCCTGTTCTAAAATATCCAAGGTGGTCGCGGTCGTACATTTCGTTGTAAGTTTAAACCAGTTACGAATGCAACTTCATCTCGTTTTAAATAATACGCATAGAACAATATGTTTACAAATGCGCATATAGCATATGTTTGCAAATGCAACACAATCGCTGAAGTTTACATATAAGTGCAAATTGAAGTACTTTCAGAAATATAATAACAGATCAAATACTAAACTAAGCACCGATTGTATTACATGAAATAAATTTACTAGCATTAACTCAAAATGTTTTTTACATGTAACGTAACACCACACCTGTAATTCCCGAAGAGGCAGGCAGAAGAGTGTAGCACATACAACGTCTCGCCAGTTAGGTTTACGTCCCACAATAGTATGTACATGATACTTACCATCTTCAAGTCGCTATTAAATTATTCTGAGTTTCGCATTGAAAGGTATAATATAAATTGTAATTGTTTTGAAATTAAATTTTATTTTAGGAGTGTTTTGTTCATTGTATAATAAGTAGCGAGTTTAAATTTTGATGATTTCAAGTTGCAGTAATAAGCAACACATTTCTTTCAATTTATGCAACCTTTTTGCAATTTTAAGTTAATTTTAACTCGTGTTGGTTTTACGCGATTTCAGGAATTTCCGTAATGTATCCCTACTTTTTTCAAGGCAAGTAAAGTCTTTCTTAAGGGGTTTTTTATATAGGTACACTTTTGTGTAGAACGTATCCACCGCATAAAACGAGACTTTACAGTATTAAGGTATCCCTTTGGCCGATATCAAACCCGAGACCCTCAGCTAGACTGCGCCGAAGAAGTACTCGTAAATATATCACACTTAATTATCTATAACCTATGGACAAATAATATGAGCAAAATTATATTTTAAAATAAACTCCTTAAATTGCGTCATTAACTTAACGTCTATCGTCATTACGTCATCCTAAAAATCTTACTCCGTTCGCTTTTATCCAAACTTAGGTTCACTCATTCCGTGGCTTGTGCTCTCAAACTACATACAAGCTATGTTAGCATAATGAGTTAGGACTGCCACATAATGACCACAACTGTCGATCTAACATTACTTATTTACATTTGAATTCAGTTTATGTTATTGTTAACGGGCATACGCCTGTCTGATATTAATCAAAATTCAACATAAAAGGGAAAGAGCGTCTCTTTCCCTCTCTGACACTTGTCAATATTTAGAACTATCCATATTATGGTATGCAGCTAATATAATAAGCTTCTACGTATGACACTCATCAAACAATATGAAAGTAAAATGTGGAACAACTCACCGGTTTTGTTGCATTGCATACACGCACCAGCTGATGCTCGGTGGGGTTTATTCATGTCCTGACATATGTAGCAGGTCTAAAATCAAATAATATATATATGAACAGATCACAATCAATAACAAATTAAAATAATTTTAAACAGAAGTACATCTATACAGGTAAATAAAATTGGAGTGTCTGTAATATTAAAATAACCACTTTTTACTAAATGCATATTATATGTTTGTATACACGGTACATATACCAAAATAACATTTTTTACTATTTTTGTCTGTCTGTCGGTCTGTTTGTTCCGGCTAATCTCTGGCACAGCTGCACCAATTTTGATGGGACTCACTGGCAGATAGCGAATGTTATAAGAAATAAGTTAGGCTACTTTCATTTTATAATTTTAAATTTCCACGCGAACGAAGTCACGACCACAGCCTGGACATATATAAATCCTATTATTAATATACAATAGCATTAATAAATAAATATTAATATATTGGGCATCATCTTTTAGGCCGTACACCTTGTATGAGCTAATAACAAAGCAGAAAATACCTTGTTGAATCTTTCCGGGGGTATGAGCCGCAGTACAATAGGCTCCATTGACGTGACATTTCCAAAACGAACTTCAGGGATGTAGAGAGCACAGACCACATGCGCCCATCCACCTGTGTCCGCTCGCTTGAGAGCTCCAGACTTTGAAGGGCATAGTTCACAGCGCTAAACAGGAAAACAACATTTTATCATCGTCTCCTCGACTCTTTTCCATACGTATAGCGGTATGAGAGTGAATATCTAAATACTATTTCCCGTAAACTAAGCCTATTGCTCCGCGCTTTTGTAGCTCAAGTTTTATTGTACGCTAGACTTAAAGGCCGCCCTTACGAATCAATAGAGATACGCGTCGGTTGGTGAAAATTGAAACATAAAAAGCAAAATTGCTAAAAAATCAGACAATTAAATGTTAATTAAAGATAATAAGGAAATATTATTTAAAAATTACCTCAAACGAACAAATTATATTAAAAAAACAACTAAGCATCGAAACAAGGATTGATAGTTTTCATTCTGATATTCTTACATACAAGATTGTATAAAAGATGACGCGCTTTTGACCTTGAGGCGGTTGCAAAATGCGAGCTATGTATAAAGTTAAGCGACGCGAGGCACGGTCGGCACTTGGATGGTTGACCGTTAATGGCAAATTTCTAAAAGCGTTTTCGTGGTTCGATGGGCATGTAGCAATTAAAAACTACAGACGACTTAGTCACAAAACCGTATCTCCGCACAACCACACTGCAGAATGTTTAGTGTATTTTAATCGTAGTAGCGTCACAAACCCAGCAGTGGAGTTTAAAAATGAGTTGCAACTATTGAATGAGTATTATAAGTACGTATTTAAAAAAGCAAATAATATTTATATTTAATTTTCTAATTTACAAAATTTTGTTTCAATTTTTATTTTACAATTAGGGCAGGCTTGAGGCATACAAAAAAAAACAAAAAAAATTCTTAATAATTCTGAAACCACAAAGATAAAGTAACAATCGAATAAACGATACGATACGTACGATAAATTATTGAAAACAATGTAGAAAAAAAGTGCTAACTCATGATTATCTAAATAAGTTAATTATGTGTGTATTAATTTGTCTAGAAACCCTAAAGCCGCAGGATACATGGCTACAGTACATTTCTAGTGTTTGATTGTTTAAACAATAGGTAACGCCGCACAAAGCAAATGTATTGAATATCTGTCTAGCCGAGATGTTGCTAAGATGTAACAATTTAATTTGGTACTGCTGCCTGTTCCAATATCCCAAAATTCATAAATTTGGTCGAACGAAATTGCCAAGTATATATGTCAATATTCCTCTAGAAATAAACCATATTGTACATTAAAACACGAATCACAACAATATGTATGATGCCTATTTTAAAACTAAAATAAACAACAAAAATAACCTCACCTCGAACTCATTCCTGTCTGAAGCAACAGTCGAGCTGTTGCTACGAGACTACATATGGAATAATATTAACAACTTTAATGATTTGATTATTAATGAATAACTTACAACTTTTCCCTTGTTCTCAGGGCTCTCACATTTTCTGCAGTACCAAGGCCCAGTTGGAACGGCAATTATACCATAGCACGCTAGAAAATAAAAGTGTCTTTTATGCATTTCCTCATTATTGAATCAGCTCCGCCTCTGTTTACTGGGTTTAATCTAAATCTCGAAACTAAGGATAGTATTTTTTTTACCTTACGTTTATCAAAAAAACGAGTACCTTGATGTACTGCCACGGTGCATCCATTACCGTCGCAGTAGACCAGCGGGTTGTCGGGCCAACCACGCTCATCTGAGCACACACAGCATCCTCCTACCATCTCCTTCATATTGGATTCATTATTAGTTCAAAGCCTGCAAAAATCCTTCCAATCAGTGGTTATGCCAAAGTCTATAGATTGAAATGAAATCTAGATGGAGAGTTGTTATGTAATATATGAGTAGGTATGACTTGTGTAACTATTCTGAATCAATGATATTCCTAGAATAACTAGGAAAACCAGATAGGTTTAATAACACTATCAATCCCTAAAATAATATGTAACATTTCAAAATATATTCAGAAACATGAAAATTAATACATCTTCAAATTGCTACTCATACACATAGAGATAATTAAACAAAACTGAAATATCAAATCATATAATATTATTGTCATATCATGTGCGACAATGGAAGAATGAACAAAGCCAAGAGTTATTCTGTAGAACTACAATTCCAGAAGCAACAAACCCTATATCACAGATAGGGGTATAAATCCTACTTAAAATTTCCCTAATTAATAAGCCGGTTTAAAAAAAACCTTGCAAGGCATTACATACTAATACATAAGCCAACAAACAATGTTTTTGTGTCCGGAAAACTGTATCTAAACCGTATGAAACCAGTCTTTGTCTACTTGGCACATTATTGTTTGCAAATCTAATAAATTTGCTTATTGGCTGCATAATTTTTGTATTAAAAAAGCTATAAACTATAATTTAAAAATGAAAACAAAGAATTATGTTAGTAACACATTATTTTTATCCTTCAATGAAAATACACATTCAGATTATCTGTCGCAAATTCAAAACCCTGTAATTTCTGACATGATTAATCTAGACTTAACAACTCCTATGTGCATGTCATTGTAATTAATTACCCTATTTATTTCTTACAAACCACTTCGAACAAGTCACGAGGTGTATTTTGCAATTTTTGTCTTCAAAACAGAAAAATTATGAAAACCATGCACTGATATCTTATAGGCAACATCTTAACACATATACAATGGCTTTTGCTGAAATTATTGTTTTTTCCATGATATTTCACCATATTCTTTCGCTATTTCCATTTCTCTGAATATATTTTAATAAGTGATACATGATAATGAATCAGTTAAGGCTAAAAACTTGTTATAAGATTTTTATTATCAGAAATTAATATTTTACCGGAACATAACTAATCACTGTCATGAAACACCAAAAAAACATCTCTATGTATACTTACACCAAATAAAAACGTGAATTTTAGAATAATTGTAATTAAACTAAATAAAAGCACTGGTTTCTATCACTGACTGCACTATAGTGTTCATTACAAATAGGTCACTGAAATCCAGTCAGTTTTTTCACACCCCACATAAAAAATTAAGTTTACAATATATATTTAAAACAGCACGCTCAAAACAAAACTGTCAAGAAAACCACAATCCCTGCATTGAAATTAAATAAACAGGTAATATGTATCTGCTTTGTTTGACACACTACACAATATGAAGCAACGGAAGCTTGAAGGACAGGGGTGGGGGAGGTTGCATTATTGATTTTTCAATCACTCTCCTGTTCCTGATTTAGGTTGCTATCCCTTCCCTTTATATTCATGTACCCATATTCAACATTGTTTTACTTTGTTTTGTTTCATTGTGTTGTGTCACTTTCGTTTTTGTTTATTTTACTTTGTTATTTCTATCTTCGGTGTGAAAAAACTAACCATGTGACAAGAAAATGTGAAATGACCTTGAATTTCATTACGAAAATTTATGCCACAAAGTACTAGTATAAAGGTGAATTATAGAAACTGAAAATGTGTTTTAGGTATAAAATGAATGAGTTAAAGTTTTTAATACTACACCACCAATGAAACCTACAGATGTCAATCTCATCAAATTCAAATTATAAGGGCACATTGTTAAAACAGTTCGTACAGTTATTGCATATATTGTGATTAAAAACATTGTTAAAAACGACTCGTAAACGAAATAAACACATTTATTTGCCTCCTATGTAAGTCATTGTGAGCCATATATTTTTTTAATTAAATAATTTATACAAGACTATATATATTATAATATATTTATACTTCAAATTTTGTATTGATAAAAATTTTTAGGAAAGTGAATTTTTTATGCTGTATTATAAAAAAACTGAGGAAAAATTTATAAAAACTGAATATATCAATACATTATTAAATGAAAAAGGAGCGGCCCAGCTTATTAATCCTTTGTGAACTTTATACATATGTACAACTTTATAGATTTGTATTAACATACACTGTTAATAATCTCCAATTATTAATCTATCTATTTAATTAATCTCCAATGCATTTTTGAACTTACGATAACTTACTTAGTGGGCATTGATATCAAATATATGTAAATGTATTGCCCTTGTTATTACAATTTACTTCATAACTCTTCGTATCCATAGAAAATATACCAAGAACTTGTATATACACATAATAATTTGTTTTGTTCAATAATGTTAGATTGTTATTATAATCGAAGCATATACATATAGAAAAAAACATACATTATGATCAGTTACACTTAATAATGAATGAAAAAGTTCAGATAAATATAAATTATTTTCAAAATAATATTTAATTATTATTGATTGATGATGTACACTATTCCTCAGAAAAGTCCAATTAGAAGATATTTTATACTTGTTAAAGTGTCTAATCAGAGTCAGTAGCTGCAGTGTCCTCTAGTGGGGTCTAACACATGGCTAGATAACAGAAGACAGTAAAATTATGGAAGTATTGAAAATAAATTATGAAGGAGGATATTTTTGAATAGTCTGCTACTGAAAGGTATTAAATCCGTGTCACAGTTTCACTGCTCAAATTTTCACATAAATAAAAAGATACTTAACATCACACCTACAATCTCTGAAGAGGTAGGCAGAGGAAATCATTACAAAATTATGCTGAATAGATTCAGAGGTGGTTGCAATAGTTCTGGCTTACCTTTTGAGAACACCACCACCACACTTTCAAATGCAGCTTGGCTCCAAAGAATTTATTATATTTACCCCTTTTAGTGCCCAGTGAAAATCAATGTATATGCAAAAACAATATGTCATCACTACATTTTAAGATTGAACATGTATATATTCATATGTCAATGTGATTCCAATTACCTGCTAAACAGGTTATGCACTTCTAAAAAAAATGACAATCCTATTTTTTTGACTCATTGTAATATTCATTTTTTTTATCTTCACACCCATAATCCCAGAAGGAAGGCAGAGGAAAGTGGTACACTTCCACTTTTGACATATTATATTTTATATCCCAACTTGGATTTGGTGTGAGCCTAGTATCATTTACCAGGCGCACACCCCGATTACACAGTCAGGCTAGATTTAGATCCCAGGTTTTTTACTGTTACACTTTTTAACTTTGAATATTAACAATAAACATTATATAAAATAACTGTTTGAAATCTGTTCTTCAGCTTTTTATGTCATTGCAGACAACCTACTTGACCTAACACTGAGTACCTCTCCTTATACACAAATAGGTATTCACTTCACTGTACTCAATCACTGAATGCTTGAAACCAATATTAAATATCTGTTTAAAATAATCAGTGTTGAAACTTTGCCCTTAGGGGCAACATCTTAGATACCAGGGCTAAGTTGTTCAATATTTCAAAGATTATTAAGATGTACTACTTGACGAGTTACTTTACAAAGTAAGAGAATTGCAAGACAAATAAGATGTAGTATATAATTCAGTACATAATAATAAATTGCCCGTAATATACCTAATGTGTTAGTGATAATATAATGAGTAGGTTGCACATTAATAAGACTTGCTGATGATACAAGCTTAGATAAATACTGCATGTATATATTTATATGTGGTCCTGGTACTTGTACATACATGAATGTCTACTAATAAAATATATGAGGTCAATGGTTAACTATAACTGCAAATGATACGAAGCGAGACGAGAAACACACACCATTTTTGCGCCAATACAATTTGAACTTGAAAATGATGATTTATGATTTTTTATGAGATGACGTTAAAGAGGTATTGTCTCTTAATTATAGTATAGTTACCACAAGAAAGAAAATCCTCTCACTGTTGGAGAAAAACAAAATTCCGGTTAAAACTGTACTCATTCATTCATCTATTCTTTGATTATTGACAAGCATGTCCCTCACCTGCTCCTACCAATAACGTTAAAAAATGAAGTCAACACAATTGTAACTCATGTAAAATAATAAAACAGAAAACAAAATATACTATAAAAGTAAGAAATATAACTGAAGATAATAATTATGGTCACGTTCAGTAAACACCTATAAATAAAATTAAATCTTCAGGTTCTGTTCAAGCCTAACACA
>DWTO01005233.1:0-10901 GCA_018244755.1 Jemadia pseudognetus
TCTCGGAGTCTGGATTTGTGCCCGGTGCATGGCAATAGGCTCACCACCTATTCCATAGTGGGACGGTAAACGTAACTAGTGAATTTTGGGAGTGTTCTACACTCCTCTGCCTACCTCTTCGGGGATAACAGGCGTGATGTTACGTAAAAATATTTTTTAATTGTAGGCCAATACTGTACTTGACGAATTTATGAATGTTTAGAAAATTATATTGAAGACTGATTATTATATTACCGATAGTAAAAGTCTTGTGATATTATTTATAAAGACTATTTGTTAATGTTTATTATGTGACATAACACATATATGCAATATTATGCGTATTTTGTTGTGTTTAGTAGTCATTTTTTTATTTTGATTTGCAAATATTAGATGATTTTAATACTATTTTTATAATAAAATATATTTTCTATGTTCTGATGTTGTCTTTTTCATTGGAAATAGCATTTAAATGTTACATGTCAATTACCTACCATTTGCTGTTGCTGAATTTTTTTAACTAATGATAACTGTGATATTGAAAGTATAATTTGATAATCCAATATTGGTATAGTAAAATTTTGAAGTCCAATATTAATTTAGTACAATTTGGAAGTCCAATATGAGTTTATTATAATTTGGAAGTCCAATACTAGATGAGTACTATTGTGAAGTATAATATGAAGACTGATATTAATATAGGTGCAAATAGCTTAATATCATTTTGGGGTTTGTTTCATGTTGTGTTGAATGTTTCCATACACATATTGTTATTTTTATATGTACTGTTACAAATGTCGAATGTCGAATCGAATAGAAAGTTACTCCTTATTACATCAGCTATCTGCCAGTGAAAGTCCCATCAAAATCGGGTCAGCCTTTCCAAAGATTAGCCAGAACAAAAAACAGACAGACATAAAAAAATTGTAAAAAATATTATTTTGGTATATTATTATGTACAGTGCATAACATACATACATATGTACTAATTAAAAAGCGGTTATTTTAATATTACAAACAGTCCAATATTATTTATCTATATAGATAATATATATACTGGGCATCTCCACACACAGCCAGCTGACCCCAAAGTAAGCGTCAACAGAGCTTGTGTTGTGGTTACCGCGTGGTTAATAAACTACATTTACATATGTAAATATATACTTAAAATTTATTTATTTATTTATGTTTTACACCCATACTCAGAATAAATGCTTGTGCTCATTCCACAAATATTTAATCTGGGTGGGAATCGAACCCACGATCCCCGGCGCAACAGTCAGTTTCACTAACCACTGCACCAACGGGCCAGCAATGGGCTCGGTGCTCTGCCTAACCCGCAAGAGTCCTGCCGGGAAGATATGTATGTATTGATTCGTTTGTTTATAACAATTTTAGGTAATCATTATATTGCATAAATTATATATTTTTTTCTTTTAAATATTCATTGCATATTTTATTTTTATTACCAAAACTTTTACTATCAATAGTTTATCAAACTTAAATAACAATTCTGTTCAATTGAAAAGCTCAGTTTGTAAAATTGTAGGAATTCATTTTTCAATTTACTGTTTATTTTTCAACATATCACTTGTCGTGACATGACTCAGTTTCGTTATCTTAGTGCTACAATTTTTACGTTTTACAATAATGTATTTTTAATTATCACACCAAATTTTGAAAATGCCGGGTCATTGCACTGTATTGTTATAATGTGTCGCAATTCACTACACGTAAATTGCGACACATTATTGTGCTGCTGTTATCAATATACAAAAATCATTGCACACACTATGATAATAATCTTAAGTATGTTTCTATATTGATATTGCAAGCTACATTTTTTGTTAATCTCGTGATTAAGTACTATGCTTTTATCTAAATGTGTTACATTGTATTTTTAAAGTAGGTAATGCTTTGTTATCTAAATTTGTAAATGTATTATGCTATTGATTGTTAATAAATGCTTTTCCTTTCCAAATATGCAAAATTAATTTTTGTACAGATCAATAATATACAAGGTGACATGAACTGTGAGGCTATGTCTCCACTTATTATTATGTCTACATTTATTATGAACTATGTTGGATAGTAATAAAGTGAAATGATTGCTTTTATTCCAAATGAATATCAACATTTTATGTGTTCTGTTTTATGGCTATGTTTTATTTTATCATTGGTTATTTAATTTTTACCTTACATACATATTAAAATAGAAATATATTGTTTTTATTTTCTTTTGTTATCTATGTTTTAATTTCATTAATAATCAATAACAAGAACAATTAGACGACATTGTGACTTTGAACATATTTGTTTTAAAGTTCTGTGGAATCATATGTATAGTTGTATATAAGCCCACGCTTTGTAGTAACTCACGCTTTTGCTGTTTGAAAATGTTATCATTACTATTTACTACTGTTTTGGAAATTAACAATAATTTGTTTTAGAAATTAATGACAAGAAATCACAAGATTTCTCCATTACCTATTGCAAGTAAAAGATCAAAATTGGTTGAAACTCTTATACCAATGTGCCTAAGGAAGTACTTAATTTTGCCCCCCAATAACTTGATAATTTATTCTAGTAGTCATAGTGTAAATGTTTTGTAGTGATAAGACATGAGTTGAAAGATACTATATCTCGTCCACAGAGATGTTTTAACCTTAGACATTTTAGCCTCCATGTCTGACTTCCTATTTGCATAAAATGCAAAAGTGATATTCTGAAATCAGTGTACTGTATTTATTATCAAATGATCCAACACAATTTGAGTCATATATATACTCTTATTACTGTACCTAATTTTAGCCAGTTACTGAATTTTTGTATTGTAATGTTTAATTTTTTTTTTTTCAATTCTTTATGTACTGAACATGACATTTGCTGTATATAAACATACAATGCCCTATTGTAATGTTAGACAAAATATGACTAATGAAAAAAATTACAATATAATTTAAATATTCCTCATATCTTGCCAGCCTCTCTGACATTGCATTTGAATATTGATCTCTCCCAGAAAAAGCGGTTTGGACTGTTGTTGGACTATATGTAAGCCATACATTAAATTCATTCATTACATTATTTATTATCAGTAGTATTTTTGTGATACTCCTTACATAATGTATATACATTAAAGTACATTAATTTATTTGACTTGTTATTTAAATGTGTTATGTATAATCTTTTATGATAAGGTTGTTTGTTTAATAAACAAATAAACTGTAATAAACAAATTATTTTCTGTTTGTACCTTAAATTATACAACCGAGAAGATACGAAACAAGCAATTGTTTTTTATTTACTTACATAATTGATTTAGATGTATAGGTCTTATATTTAAAAAAAGAACCATTGCTTTTAACCATTATCACGTCTAGGTCTGTTGCAAATGATAGTGTTTCACTCCAGTTTTCCAGTCAAGTATTACACTTGGCGGACAAGGATACATGCAGGCAGGCGGTGATATATAAAGTATACCACCATAGCTCTAAGAGGTAGAAACGTGTCTGTCCACTGAACTGGGTTGGTCAGTTGGTTAGTTGATACCTACAGATGAGTATTAATAATTTTATTCTGAATCAGATAAAAATTATGGTGATCTAATTTCAACGACGCTGTACGTATGTGCCAGCAGAAGGAAAAAAATACCTTCATCTTCCAAGTCACTTTCGTGTTGCTTAAACCAGTTAATACATTGGTAAACATTAACTATAGGTGCGTTGAGAAATTTCCGAGGTGAGCTTTATGTTTTAAAATATTTAACGGCCAACGGTTGATCAATGCGTTAATAATCGTTATTTTTTAAATTAAAGGCATCTAGACTAATATGGAAATATATTTTTTATTACTGGGAGGCAACGTTTACGTTTTGCAGTAGGTACGTTTGCGTTACGTAAATCCTGCAGTTTATAATCATGTGTGAACTGAAGAACTGAAATTCTGCTAAAGATGAAATATACCAGTAGAACAAATCAATAAGTCTAAAGACTAAGTTTAAGCAACTGCCTGCCTTCTTTACGCTTAATGGTATTATAAAGATACGTCAATGGTGTTTCTGATTTGATGCCACACAAAAAAGTTTATACGTCACCCTAGGACAAAAACAGGAAATAAAAGTAAACAACGAGAATGAGATGTGTTCATCTATCATCTAATGATAGGTGAGCCGGGAGTGGCTGCGAAGTACAAATGTATAACTTAAACAGGTGCACGCACCGTCATATCCGATCGATCAGGATTTGCCACTGATAAATTGCTTAGCTTAATATGTTATCTAAATAGCTGGCCTAGTGTAAGGAGCCGTTATTATAAGACTGCACCAGATTTCAGTTGTGCAATTCGGCTAGATGCGTAGGCACTGTTACATTGGTACTATTAAAGAGGTATGTGGCACGTTAAATTGACGGTCTGCAACTTTGTGTCGTATCGCAGTTGTGCGAGTTTTTGTATATAATACATGACGTTTGAAATTTCGTGTTAACTATCTCCACGTGTTCTCTATTTTGACTATGGCTCTAAGCAACTGCAGCTGCACCTGAGCAAATTAGTCTCCTATGTCGTACAATTCGAATGACGTATTATTTTATTTACCTTGATTTAAATTATTATCTAAACATAGCATGTTAATTCTACTTCAATACCTGAATAAAATCTTATTTCGTATCTTGACATAATTTATATGACATGACATATTCTTTATATATTATTGCGCAATTTAATATATGACCTTTGATACGTAAATTACGGATTGATATGTAACTGATGTACATTGTTTAATTTGTTATGTCGTAAAGTATTACTGAGAATATAAAAATATGACTGAATTACAATTTTTTTGTTAACTTTCGTTCCGATACTTCTCTGAAAATTCAGTACCTACATTATGACGTAACATTTCTTGTTTATTATATTTGCATGTGATGTATTTATTAAAATAAAAATATATGATATATACCTACATGCTGGATTTTCTTTTTAAATTTAAAAGCAATTGTGTCACATAAAAATTTCATATAAAACAATATGTTGCACTATATTACTTTTATGTATGTATTTACGACTTACATATTTGCAACTTGCTTTTAAATCTACCCTCAGTAGTAAGTTTTGTGGTTTGTGTGATATATCTCTTTTTTATCATCAGTACTACTTACAGTATACTTTAATAAAGTTTTATAGTTTATCTCCAATTGCATCACATACATATAATTTAATCTTTGTTCTGTTAATGTTTCTTTGCCCAAAGGTGGACTGGCGGAGAATGTTATTAGCATTAAGTCCGACATTAACTCGTACAATTACAATGAGGTAAATCTTAGGTTAATCTTCATGCTGGTGAATTAAACTCTCATTTTAATCAAATTTCATCTTACTGGTTTGGTACTCTTGAAAGACTGTAAGGTATACTGCAGTATATTCAAGATGAATCATTATTTACGTTCACTCGAAATCGTTACGTTCGATCAGCCTTTAAATACTCGTAATTATGATACAAATACATTACCTATTAGTATGGGAAGTATTTTTGTTAGAAATTGTTGTAGTAAAATTTAATTTACCATTCCTAATTTCGGTTCGCATAGCAAGCCTGAAGTCAGAAGCATGAATTAACTTGTTGAGTTAAAAGATTAAACACAAATGGATTAGTGCACCATGGCCTTTTAAAATTTTAGATTTTTCTAATAGTCAAAAATCGGTAATACAGACATTTTGAAAAAAACCTAAAGTTAAACCATATGGTTTTTTCAGGGGTTTTGCAATAGTTCCACTAAGGTTATTCCACTCATAATTAAATGAATTAGTTTTTTAAAGTAAGGGTCAAAAGTATGCTATAAAATATCCAAATTTCATTTGTAAAGCCGTATAGACAGCTGAGGTGTTTTATCGAAAATTCATATTATTTTACTCTATTTACTTCAATAAAGTCGTTGCATAATTAGTTATATTTAAACTTTTCTACTTTCAGGTATGTTTCGCGAAATGGAGCTCCATCGAATGTATATCCACCAATGGGATCAAAACCTCTACCTTCGTTGGTTAGTATGCCTTTGCCAAATGAACCACCTCCAGGATATCGAGGGCGATACGATGGACCACCATTTGAAGACATTCCTCCAGGGGTCGAGCCCCCAATACCCGGTTTTGAACCATCACCTTTTGATAAGCCTTTTGGTCCACCTGGGCCGATAGAACGTGATAGAATACCACCAACGAACTATAGGGATCCTTATAGACCATCATACGGCGACGGACCGGCAGGATATAGAGATATGCCAATTCCCACTCTACAAAATGAAATACCAGTTCACGTCGGTGATCATCCACGTTTTCGTGATAACTTTAGGCCTGCGCATACATTTCGAGATCTTGGTCCGTTAACATTTAGAGATAGTCAACCCTTTCGAGAGCAAGGGTCTCAAGCACCCTTTAGAGATCCCAGAGATCCTAACTTTCGCAGTGGTCCAACATCTTTCCGTGACAGTTCGTACAGAAATATTCCTTATAGAGAAAGTACTTTTCGTGATAATCCGTCTCACAATTTCCGTGATACTGGCGCTCCATTTAGACCTCCGAGTGCTGATCCTCGTGATCCACAACCTGGGCCTTACCATGAGCCTAATTATCGAGATGGATATAGAGATGAAAACGGTCCGGCCAGAGATAGTACTCGGTCAGCATATAGGAGTAGTGCCCGTAAAAGTGGATCGAGGCGAAATCCAAATATAGATCATGAAAGGCATAGGGATAGAGATGGCCGTGATCGTGAACGTTTAAATGAAAACCCACCAGAACGCGTAGATAAGCCACGAGAATTAGAAAAAAGATCAGGTCACGAGAAAAATCGTGACTTACGTGATGATCGTGCACGCGAATATGACCGAAATCGTGATTACGATAAAGAACGTATTGCTCATGATAAAACAACACCAGATAAAAAAGTTCGAATTTCACCGAAACGTTCTCGAGATGTACGTGACAAAAAACGCAGTGAGTCTAGAGGTAGATCTAGAGACCGTGATTCAAGAAGGGATAAAAAAGAAGATAAGGCTCGAGACAAATCTTCAGATAGAAGTAGAGATCATAAAGAAAGAGATAAGAAAATTAAGGATAGAAAGAAGAAAAAGAGGGAGAAAGAAAAAGAAAAAGACGCTGATAAAAAGAAAAAAAGGGAAAAGAAAGAGAAAAAAGAAAAAGAACCTATGAAAAAAGATAGCGACGTAGAGAAAAAAGACGTATCTAGGGACGTAAAAAAGGAAATTATTTCTGAGGGTATAGTACAAGAGAAACCTAAAGTTGATGAAATTTTGACAAAATCAGAACCCACAACTGAGAGTGTTAAAATTGAAAACGCAGATCAAACTGATACTGCTAAGAAAGTCAATGATGATTTATACGGTGATGAGGCCGCTGAAGCTGTTGATAAAGAAATAATTCAAAACTACGTGAAAGTGGAAAATAATGATGACACGGGTATTACTAAAAGCACTGATATCCCGAAAGAAGAACCTTTCGATGGAATAGAACTTCAAGCGCCTACTGATGACTTAGAAACTGATATTGAAGGAGTTAACTCCAACATAGAAATGTTAGCCCCATTGCCTGAATTGTCTAAATGGGAGGTTGATGATGAGAATACAGAAAAGGCAAAAGAACCTGGTGAGATCACATCTCCAGAAGAAGAAATAGAAGGTAAAGTTACTACTGAGGTATTAAAAAGGGCTGAAAATGCTATTTTCGCAAAAGCTATAAATTCTTTACGCCCTATAGAAATAAAGAAAATCAGCAGCGATCGGGTTAAATTATATAGTGAAGAAACACAAACGAAAAATACTTTAAGTAATATACAAATAACTGTTCCCGTAACGGACACTGAACAAAGGTCAGTTGAAGTGAACGATAGAAAAAAGAGACATTCTAAAACTCCACCGCCTCGTCTTTCTGTTAAAGATAGACTTGGTGGAAAAGTCGAAGATATACGCAGACCCAGAGAACACCGTGTTGTACACAGTACAGTAGAACGTGTTAAATCTCGTTCAAAAACTCCTAAACGTGATCAAGCACCATATCGAAGAGTTACCGTCGAAAGGGACAGGGGTAGAAAAACAGAAACTGGTATTAGAAATGAATTGTCAAAATCTGAAAGATGTGTTAATACTGAAGAATATCCTGAAAGAAAACGAGACCTTGATAAAAACTTCAGAGATGACAAAAAGGTGCAAGAAGACAAATCGGATTCACGGTCTCGTGGGCACGATAAAACAACAGACCAAAATAGAAATGCTGAACGTGAAAGGAAGAAATCTACTTTGGATGAAGCCAACTTTGAGCCCGACTATGACGAAACTCTTGAATCTGACACTGAACCTAAGGAGGAGACTAGTAAAAAACGTGATCGCTCAGGATCACCACATGGTCTAGTAGATGCAAAGAAGCCGAAACTTGACAGTGAAACTATCAAATTAGATCTAACTAATGTTAAAAAGAAACCTGAGACTGACAGCGAATCTTCAAGTGATACTGAATTTTCATCATCTTCATCCTCCTCCGATGCACGGAAAAAGAAAAAGAAGAAGAAACGAGCAAAAAAGAAGAGGAAGCGAGTGGCTAGCGATAGTGACAGTGAATCTGGATCTAGCTCTGACGATCATAAAAAGAAAAAGAAAAAACGTAAACATAAGAAAAAGTCTAGCAAGAAGAAGAAAAAGTCAAAACACAAGTAGCTTTGTGTATAAAAAACTTATTTTTAATTTACCTCTATTATAAGATATAATAATGTATAAGGGTATGTATATGTTTAACTTTCACCTGAATTCAGGGAAGGGCAGTTATTGTCATTTGTCTAAATTAATAAAGGTATTTTAAAAATTATTTATGATGTTATTTCATCCTTAAGTCCACTTTAAAAACATTAACGTATAAAATATGCTCATTCACTATGGATTGTTAAATAAGGCTATTATAAGTCATGCGCATAATATAACTGTCAACTATTTGTGTGCTAACTGTAAAGTGGCGTTTATATTCAATTTCAAAAACAGCTCTTTAAACAAAACTTTCGTAATTTCATTAATGTTTTCTGAATTTCAAGCACGAAATAAATTTTAAAAGTCCTCATTATAATCATCCTCATCAGTCTCATCAGACTACGAATGAGTGGAACTCCGTGTCGGCGTCTTTCCTGATTCGTATTAGCTGGATTTATTTAAAGACAAGAGTGAATAGGCACTTTCTAGGCAAGCGTGATATTGTTTAGGCTGCATCTCGCTTTCCATCAGTTGAGATTGTAATCAATCGTGAAAATATTTTCAGTTCATTTCAGTTCACGAAGAACAACAAAGCTAATATTTTAATAATTATTCAGTTAAAATCTTCTAAGTACCGGGAGTTTTCTAGACTTATCTTGAAGTGCATATCTAGACGTCAATCTGGCAGATGTACCTACGCAAATTTTTTTCTATGTCATTAATTTCTTCTGGTTCCAAGTACTCGATTATATGTATTAAAATATATAAGTACTATCTTATCAAGAGATGTCTACGTGGCAGTGAATACTGCAGATTCATTTAATTACTTAGCAAAAAAGACGTAAAAAGCATAGCATAGCTATTTAGATAATATTTTAAAATCTCACGGTATATGTACATTTTTTTTTACTAAAAATAAAACGATATTAACCGTTATCGTAATCCGAGATAATGCAATGAAGGATAAATACTCGTAAGAAAATTTTGAGATACTTGTTAAAGCTTCAAATGGCTGATGAGATGGACGAGAATTGCAGATTTCTTACTAATTTGTTTCTTCGACTAAAAGTATCTTTTTAAATAGATATAATCACCTATTTAAGTATTAAAAGATATTGGGGTTTTAAAAATTAATAGCCGTTTCATTTTTTACATATTTATTGATTGTTATAAATAAGATTGTTGTACCTATGTACATAGTACTTACCTAGATATCAAAAGTTCAAAACATTCTTACATTAATCAATAATCTGTACAGATTCAGAACTTTATTTACAGTATAGATTTCAATTTACGAGGATTTTGTTGAGTATACCTAATAGTTTTATTGAAATAATTCTGGATAAATTAAGATTATAATTTAAAATTAGGTTTTATGTTGTGTGTTTATGAAGATGTTGTTGTGTCTCAACCTTAACATATACATAAGCTGAAGGGGATCATCCTTCAGATTCTAGAATATGTCTGTTATAACTAAATACGCACGAAGATATTGTACGTTTTAAAGATTTTACCTCAACAACGATTCTGATTTTTTTTTAAGAATGTCACAAGTGACGCGTCTATTGACTAAAGTTTCCGAGCTTAAAAATATTTAATTTCACGCCTGTTATCTCCGAAGAGTTAGGCAGAGGAGTGTGGAACACTTTCACGTTTCACCAGTTACGTTTACGTCCCACTATGGAGTAGGTGGTAGCCTATTGCCATGCACCGGGCACACATCCAGACTCCGTGCCTCTTCTAGATAATCTAAATTAGAAAAATCTTATAGGTCCCTAGCCGGGATTTGAGCCCAGGTCGCAGCAGCAGTCGTTCAGAAGTCGCCCTTACAATCAACATGACCAACGAGTCAGTCTCCAAGCTTATTTTAATGAAAACTTTACTTAGCTTTACTGTGATGGGTATTTCTTCTCTATATTAAAATTGCAAAAGAATTCAATTCATTCCATCCATCATCAACCTTTGGAGGTCCACTGGCGGATATAGGTGGAAAAAATAATATAAATAAATCGCGTTTATTACAATAAAAAAATATTTTAAGCGTAGACTGCTGCAATAGTAGAAGTAAGTCATGTTAGTCTTACCCGTGCCGTGCGCATTACGTAGGTACATACTACATACATGTGTAAAGATTTATATCATTTATAGATTTCTATCAAAGTCAGATTCTAG
>DWTO01005234.1:0-10901 GCA_018244755.1 Jemadia pseudognetus
TATGTACACGTGCCATTGACTGACCTCACGAGCCTAAACGATTTTATATGCGATAATGGTGTCATTCCACACATATACAAATATCACTTCTAATCTATGTAACAAAAAGATTCGCAGCAACATGAAAGTGGGATAGATGCAAACGATATACTGACTCTTCTGCTTCTTTTCCTTGGTGAGGTAGGTGATGGCGAGGTGGTGGTTGTGGCGCGTGACCAGCAGCGCGCGGAACGACGCCTTCACCGTCACCTTGCCGTCCGCGCCCTCCGCCGAGCGGCCCGGCACCTGCCCCACACACTCCTCACTCGCGTTGTCTTGTACATTTGATCACAACAGGTAATCTCCCCCAATTATAACATTCTGAGAGGAAACGCATGGTCTAACAGAGGAACGATAAAAGGGTAGGAAATAAATATAATAGTCACTACAGTGGGTGGCCAAATTATTAGGAACACACAAATTTTTTTTTGTATTTTGAATTTCGAGTTATTGTTTGTATTATATTCTTTCTTCCATATATTTATAATATATTTTATATGAAGTACTATATGTTTGAGAAATTAAAACAATAACTACATAATAAAAAAAACATTTAACTAAAAAAAGAATGTCGGTACATTAAACAAAAACTTAACCTTTATATTTTAATATTTAGTATTATTTAGTAATGGCATTTGGCGTTTCATTGGTAAGAGAAAACCAATTAATCGCCAAGAGGCAGTTAGAGGACGATTTCATTCTCTAGCATAAGACATTAACTATTGGGGTCAGTCTGAACTCCCTTATCACTGAAGTCCCTTATCTATGGCGATGACTAACACAGAAACTGACTTTTATAGCTGATTCAACTGGTACAATATCCAAGAGTACGTGGTGTGTTCGCGCGCGCTCACCAGCCAGTAGTCGAGCTGCAGCTCGAGCGGCTCGTGGCGCGCCAGCGGCGGCGGCGGCAGCTCGGGCGGCGCGGGCGTGGCGGGCGGCGACGGGCGCGCCGGCGGCGAGCCCTCGTCCAGCTCCAGCGACGACGGGCCGCCCTCGCCGCACCCCACGCGCACCTCCTGCCGCGCCCGTATCACGCTCATCACACGCGTTTTATGAACATTTATGAAAATTTGTTTGAGCTTGCAAGAGAAAACACATACATGTATTTAGATAATTCTCGAAACCGTTACATGAATTTAAATTAAAAAATACAGCTACAAACAATTGGTAGTTAGTAAATGACAAGTAATGAGTTGCAATTTAACAAATAACGTATAATAATCTAAGAAATTATATAATAATTACGAATAATAATCAAGATGGTCAGAAATTAATGAAAAAATTTAATCTTAATAAGAATTGGACCGACAGTGTTAATCCAATTTTAATAGTAAGTGAATCGAGTACCTAAGTAATGAAAAGAAATAATAGCCAAGACATTACCTACGTCCATTACATGACTGAGTCATTACGGATACTCACAGCGATGAAAGGTACGAATGTCTGGCTGGAGTCTTCGTCGCCGGAGCGCTCGCGGTACGCGACCATCGCCTCGCCGATGGGCAGGTTGTTCACCGGCCCGATGCTGTTCAAATACCTGATCAATAAAAGAATTGATTGGTTCATTTAATGCTACCGTCGGTATCAGATATTCGCTGACTTCATTTTGGGAACTAACCACGATACATTATTATTTATTATTACTGAGTAAAATTATTGGTAAGCCAAATACATAGTAACGAGTACGCGGAGCGGGACCTGGCGATCCTGGAGGACATCTCGGCGACGTCGCTCGCGGCCGCGTCGGCGGCGCGCTCGCACAGCGCCGCCCACGACTCGCTCGCGAACAGGCTCGCGTACGTGGGGTCCGCCGCCGCCAGGTAGCGCGCCACCGTGCACGGGCCTGCCGCGGGCGGCGAGCGCGTTAGCGGCCAGTCACGCGTCATTGTTTCTTACGTCAATAGCAATGACGCGTGACTGCAATCAACCAGTCCCATGAGACTGTATAGTGTTAAAATAACATGAATGTACAAATGTTAAAATCGAAACGTTGGCTGCATTGACGCAGACCTCATGGCGCCGTACGTTCGGCGGGACCGAACGCAACGGTGCAGAGTGACCGTCAGTGGTGAGTCAAGCGGGAGGGAGGGGTGAGAGCGCACCGAGCGGCACGATGTAGAAGCGCAGCGGCGGCGCGTCGTGCGGGCGGCGCGCGGCCAGCTCCACGAAGGCGCGCAGCGCGCCCGCCGCGGCCGCCTCGCCGCCGCACACGCACACGCGGAACATGCGTCGGCTGCCCCTGCGATACGTACGACCATCCCGCTTTATTATATTCCTGTACGCACTACACTATACTTCAAGTCTCGATTACATAGTCAATGCTAGCCTCGCGGTGTGTCGTAACAGAGCGAGACTCACTGCTTGGCGGCGCGCGCGAGCAGCGTCTGCAGCAGCGCGCGCAGCGGCGGGTGGTGCGGCGGGTAGGCGTGCAGCGTGGGCACGGCCAGCGCGTGCAGCGCGCGCGCGCCGCAGCCCGCCGCCACGCCCACGCACTCGGGCGCGCCGTCCTCGCCCAGCACGGCCGCCACCTGCTCGGCCACGGTGCGGCGCGGCTCGGGCGCGGTGGGGCTCTGCGCGGGCAGCTCGTGCGCGGACAGCGGCCGCTCGGCGCTGGCCGCCAGCGAGTTCTTCTTGCGCGCCGCCGCCGCCGGCGTCAAGCTGCCGCCACTCGTCGCGCTTCGGAACAGCCGGGAGCGCTTGTCCTCCTAAACAACAGTTTTGAACTTAAATAAGTTACTTTTGGCGTATTTGGCAAAACAGACTAGGTAGGAAGTGTATTTGTAACGTGGGGCTAAGTTGTATGTAATGACTACACATATTGCAACCTTGTTCTCGTTGGGCGGCGAGCTGGACACGGAGGCGCCGGAGGGCGGCGCGTCGAGCGTGGCGTCCCCGTCGCTGTTGCCCTCGCTGCCGCGCTCGTCGCCCGCCGAGCTGCGCACCGCCTCCGACTCTGCGCACACCGCTGGCGTGACCACTGGGCACCGGTGACGTCACGTGTCGAAGTGACAGACGACAGTTGTAAGTCAGAAGGAGATGGAAAGTCGTTAGCTACCGATTGTCTCAAATATAACACGTATTGAAGTTATGTCGAATTGGTCCTTGTCCCTTACTGGATAGGCAGAGAGCGCAAATTATCAAATATGTACCTACATATATCATTACTGACTTGACCTCCTCGTTCTCTAAAAATTTTAATTTCTTTAGTGTGATATGGATAACAATATTTAATAATAATTAAATATTACTAATTATAATTAAAACGAATTTAATGACATCGAACTTCAGTTTGAATCAATATTTGGATTTAATTAATGTAAATATCTACTTTTCGTTAACTCCCTTTTTAAAGCACGTTAGTGGAAAAAACAGCTGAGAATTGAAGTTACTCATACGCAAAAACAAAATATTCATTCATAAACAGCATCAAGTACAATTATGAGACAATCAGCTCTGTGAACCTGAAAGTAGGTAAATGGTCGGTTAGATCATGAGGTGGAAATGTGAAAGAATTAATGAATACATTAGTGCATTGCATAGGCACAAAACACTCATTATACATGCGAGTTTTTACATTCTTGAAACACGCTATATTTTTTTTTGAACGGATAGCGGCAAGTGCTCTCAAAGAATGGTGATAACGGTGCCCTCAAAGGATCGAATCAACTCGATTTTAGAAATATGGCAAGAGTGCGATAAATGATACGGATTTGATGCCGGAAATAAGAATAAAAATAGTAATAAGGAAGAAATTTAGGACCGCGATAAAAAAAGTAGCATGTTTAAAGATTATGTATGTACAGATAGAAATAGAAAAAAAACAGAAAAATGCGGACAGGACAAAAGCTTATAAGTATTGGGTGTAATTAATGAGACGATATAATGCTAAAGTTAACTATGATTCCAGGCAATTGATTTATGAATTGCGACTTAGAAATTATCACAAGGTTGTATACGAAACATGCTATTTGATTTAAATAAATGTATTACGAAAAGATATAATATCTCAATATTAAAAATGTTATCTTCTGCATTATATTGTCCACTGACTTTGTTTTATAACGAATTGGGAACGCGGCGATATGTTCCTCTAAAAACATTTTTATCGAAACACACGGTCGTTCCGCTATTGGCGCCACACTCGGCAGCCGTCGGGCGACTGCAGAGCGCGCAGTAGACGACAAGTGGCATGTCGCCGCGTCCGTGCGCGCGGTGCGCGGTGCGCGGGTACCTGTGCGAGCGGGCGCGGCGGCGCGGCGGCGCGCGGCGAGCTCGCCGGCGGACGCGAGGCTGGCGTGCCGCGTCACTGCGCATGCGGTACGGTCGCTAGCGGCGCGCGCGAGGGGGCGGAGCCGCCGCGGCGCGTGTTCGTGTGCGTGTGGTAGCGTTGCAGTGTAAGTGACGACGTGTATATTCTTCTAATAAGCCTACCTAGGCACGTAGTGCTGGCAGGGTACATTGTGTGCGCGGGTGTAATGTTTTTATTAATGTATGGATGTTGAGTTATTTACTGTGCATGTGGAATATTTATTTTTTACTGCTTACTTACTACAACTATTATATACTATTTAAGACGGCAAGTATAATCATTACTATGCCGTTTTATCACTGTCAAATAAAACTGTTAGGAAGTATGATCTGATTTTTTAAATAGATTCTCTGTTTTTTATTAATGATTACTTTACCGCAAGTTTCTTATATAATTATTCATAGATTTAAACATTCAAGAAGGTTCACTTTTAACTACTATTAACCTTATGCCATTTTCTGCATTACTAAAACCTAATACATATGAAAACGAAACCCACACAAAGTACGTAACATTGCACCTGTAATCCTCGAAGACGTAGGCAGAGGAGTGCAGTACACTCCTACGCTTCACTACATACGTTTACGTCCCACTATGAAATAGGCGGTAAGCATATTGCACTATACACCGGATACAAATCCAGACTCCGAAGCCCTACTAGAAATGTCCCCTAGAAGATGTACATATGTTAGAAAAACCCAACAGTATCTAACCCGTTATTGGAACCCGGGAGCTCTCGTTTAACAGTCGCGCGTGCTGCCACTGCACCAACCAACTGCACCATCTATCCACTGAGTTTTGTTCCAAATCGCTTTATTTTGTAACTATCGGTAAGTGTGGCTGTTTGTTTGTGTGTGTATACTGGCACGTCTCCACCCCACTCACACATGCACTACACTATGCACACAGCGTAAACGAAAACAAAAACTTAAAATACACACATAGGAACATACACACACATAATTACGCAACGCTGTAACGATGACAATATCGTTGATTATGTCACATCACTCTATTATGCGTATTGTTTTATCACTATCAAAGTTAATGTACACAAAAGGGGTAAGCAGGGATGTTAGGCGTCCGTCTTTTATTCAACATCACGTACAATGGTCATTGTAATCGCCAGTGTCGCGAGTTGCACTTGTACAATCAAATATATAGTCTGCTTCACTAGGTATCACTAGATCAGCAGTCAAACCCTCTTATATAAGTACACATGAAAATTAAATTTCCTAGTCATATGAATCCCCACGTGTAGTCTGTCTGTACATTGTACGATTACGATAAAAAAATTACAATTCAAAATGTCAAACAGATATTTCAGTCGGATTGTAATAATAATAGCACTACTCAAAAGTTTAACTTTGTTGGTACGTATAGCATTTGTAACTTTTCGTTTTGCCTAAACTTTTTGCATAAATTTTAATTATGAAAGGATCAGCAGGCGCGACAGTAACATGTGTTCTGTCACTGTCACTTTGACAGATGTCACTGTTAGTGTGACAGGTGTCACTGTCAGTGTGACACGTCCCATCCATGCTTATCCCGAAGTGTACGGCAAAAAAAACTCAAGCCATCAACACAACGCCTCAGTCATCAACGGCACTTCACGGCTAACGCACCGGTCAGGTGAATTGGCATATCTAACTAATAACAATATTATTCTCAAGTCTACTATCCTCAATGTACTCCTTATTATACTTAATCACTAATTAAATTAATTAAATAAACAATATAATTGCAAATCTTAAAACTTTATTTACAATTGGCCTGACGGATAAATTTATTTATTCTATTCATGTATCTTATCAGTTCCCTATGATATTCACATTGATGTACATAATTTATTATTACCAAAACAAAAAAAAAGAACAAAGACGACTCCGCTAACATTTTCATCAAAGAAATTTCTATGTATTCAAAACTCTATTATTATTTCTAAATAAAAAATACACATTACACAGAACAATATTTACTTCTGAATACTTGGGTGACTTAACGATACTATATATCAATAATAATCATACATCTGATTGAGTACTGAATATTGTATGGTTTATTAACCCAACGTCTGTCTCCAAAGCTCTTGAATATCTTCTTGAAGTCATCATCGCTTCATTTGACTGTATTGTGAACCAGTCGAATTTTCCTACGAACTCATCTACGGAAATTTCTCTCATTTATCTCTCTAACTCTACTTTCATTTTCAAGTACTAACTCTACCGTAGTATCTCGCTACAGTTTAATGCTCCTCATACCGTTGGAGTGCCGATGGTGGTCCTGGTTGGCGAGGCTCCGCGAGCTGCTGAAGAAGGGCCTCAGCGACGGCTTCGGCGTGGAGCCGATGCTGATTGTGTCCATCTGATCCGGGCCGGAGTCCTCGCCCTCGCCGCACGAAAGCGACTCCAGCTCCTGGAATAAAGTCATATTATTGTTAGCGTAATTTTATAAAGGAACGTCTAGCGTGGGTGCTAGGGGCAATTACACCTCAGGGGAAAGCTACGTCCAGCTTTAGAAAGATTTAGAAAGCTTGATAATGATGACATTGTGGCAAGTAAATTACTCAACATTACGGTTAAGCTTAAGTCGTTGTAACACTGAATTAGTACCTTTTTTAGCCACCGCGGCGCTAGTTTAGTTTTGTTTACAAGATGGCGTCATGTTTTATCATCGCCGCGAATTGTTTCGTTGTAAAAAAGATTATCGCAATAAATTTATATTAAAAATATCTTTTAAAGCATAAGCTGTCATTTTTACTAAAATGAGAATATACATTCAATGCATAGGCAGCGCATAACATACACGTCACGCGACGTCACGTTACTTACGTAACGAAAAAACATTGAGTAAATAGGAATTTTAAAAGCTTGTAACGCGCAATAACTCGCCTAATATAGTGTACATTCCCCATACCATTTTTTTAAAACGTTTCAAATTATTTACTGTAATATAACAATGGTAATGTTTATGAAAGTAAGTATTCTAAGATATATGTATGTATTGCGGCCCGTGCTCACCTGGAATAGCTCGTCGATGTCTCGCTGCGCGTGGTGCGTGTCGCGCGCGGCGCCGCGCTCCGCCAGCTCCTCGTCGGGCACGCGGAAGCGCCGCAGCAGCGCCGCGAACTTCTGCTTCAGGTTGCGTTGCTGCAACACGCGCGCACTCGCACAGTAACGACAATAATAACACCTCGAGCAACTCCACACTCGACGGAGCTTGCGTTATGATCATACGATAAACGGACAGCTGATAAACTACATATATACATACATAAAGATATATAGATCATATAGATATATTTTTTACACCCACACACAATGAATAGTACGAGCATCAAGAACGGTAAAACACATCTCTTAGTACACCAAGTGCAGATCGTGAAATGGAAACGCAGTGAAAGACTACGGTCATAGATTAAGAAGATTTAGTCATACGCTTGTATAATGCTTCCCTAACAATAAGGTTGCTTTTTGTTTAACTACTATTTACAGATTTCCGTATACCTACATAAAAGTAAAAAATATTTACCGACGTACCGGTAAGGAAAGAAAAAAGTTTGATTTCCCTTATTTTTAGAATTAATTGAACATTTTAAACATACGTACTTAATCTATATGACATTAAATCATTTGCCTATTACATATATATAGCTATATATAAATATAATAATGGCTCGTACATAACGATCCATTACCAATTCGTGCATACAACGGTCACGGTGATGTGACGGACTGGGTCAGGGTTGTGTAGCGCGGGCTGCTTTACGGCCCTGTAAATATCACGACCCACATTCGCGAGGATCTAGGCATTCAAACAATGTCTCTACGAGTAATCATTATTTATGTGACAATTAACATACTGCTGAATATACGTTCTTTTTACATGTTTTCCTTTCAACGAATTTAATATGTTAAGGTGGTCTACATCAGGCGTGGGGCCGCATGCGGCTCGAGATGAACATATTTGCAGCTCAGTCAATATATTCGAAACAAAGTAAAAATAAAATGGGAATGTGAGTTAGTAACGAAACCAGCATATAATATGTTTGTCGCAGCAATAATATTCGCTAATGGATTTATTTACTGTTGTAACGCGGATTCCTAATTATTCCCCAAACAGTGGCAAGCACGCAGCAGGCGCGAAGTTGTTTCCATGTTTCTAAGTACTTACCAGTGCCAGTAGTTATTTTAATATTTGTTTAAGTTTATTTATTATATTTAATATTTGTTTATTAAGGGAGGCCCTGGGTTTAAATCCCGGGTCGGGCACTATTGAATTTTTCTTAATTTAGATTTTCGAATAATTGCCCAGAGTCTGGCATTATGCCCTGTGTATGGCAATAGGCTCACCACCTAGTCCATGCTAAGAGGTAAACTTAACTGGTAATTCGTTGGAATATACTACATTCTTCTGCTTACCTCTTCGAGGATTGCAGATACGATGATACGTTTAATAAGACCAAGAAAATTGTGTTTCATTACAAGATACGCAACAATACTTTTTATCGTTGAGAAAAATAAAAAATACTAATTAAAATCAAATATCACAATAAAATGATCTAATTATACGTACCACATCGCCTTTACCAAACGACGTCTCCATCAGGGGATTATTAAATGACAAGTAGACACGAATCAAATAAAATTGTTCAATTCAAACGACACACACCAACAATTGAAAACATTAAATAAGTTAATATTGAGCAATTAACAACAGACACACACACACAGACAGACAAACGTATCAAGAATAAACATACTAAGCATCCATGCATATTATCTTCTTGTTATTGCAACAACACAAATATCAAGAACACTGGTCACACTATAATACACATTCAACACAAAAAAGGTTTACAAATGTATAGAAATGACCATTACGTAATCTGTTTACATTTATACGAAAAAATGACACTCGATTTCTGCGGATTAATAAGTTTGAACATTAAGTTAGTAATTTAGAGTAGCTATCGTAGGGAGATCACGACGAAGCTCCCCGTATAGATCCGAAACTACATAGTAGGGACATCCCGTAAAAATATAATCATGAATTTGGTAATGCCACAATTAAAATCGACTCGTTTAACACAGAGATATTTTTTTATCTATACCTTCATCAACCTTTGGAAGCGACTGGTTCGGAACACACTGTAATTGTTGACACAACACAATGTAAAACATAATGTAGCCGTCAAAGCGAAAAAATTTGGTGACACAGGTAATTTTGGGTAACGTCTAGAGATATTAGGGAAGTGTAAATTTGTGTATCTAATCCGTGTACATTAATAATAGTATACATTTACAATACTAGTAAGGTTGTTATATAATTCTATTATTACTGATTTTATTGCAATTGCGAAGGGGGTTTGAAATGCCGTTCGCTGAGCTCTTCAATCCGTGTGCCCAGCGTGGGGATTATGGACAAAAGCCAATCAGGAGAGGTCTATGTCCAGCAGTGGGCTTAGAAAGGCGGATAGTGAAAATGGCGATTCATTTTATACATTTACATTGTTAAATCGTAAACACTCATTAAAACGTAACTGTGATAATCTCTCCGACATCTTCGCTCATGTATCCATCTGTATCAGAATATTATACGGTTCTCTTTATACTTGATACGTATTATACGGCGCGATATACTTGATACGTGTTGCTACGAAATTAAAAAAAAACACATTTAACCTATTTTATAGAATTGTTGCTTGAAACAAACAATCATACAAAGAGTCACGTCGATAAGATTAAAAATTCATTGGAATATTATCTTTAGAATTCATTCTTATTTATTCATATTCTTAGACTGGAAGACTAAAAGATATTTTTTACTTTAATGACGCAGTTTCTCAATGCTCAATTGAAACACAGTCTACAGAAGTAATCAAAAAGAGAAATGGGTCAATCGATATACATCGAGAAAACTTTTGCAAACTGTCTTACTGTAACTTTTTATTATACTTTACGTACTATGAGCATTGCTACTATAAAAAGCTCATTTAAATAATAAATACTCCCCTACCCGCATTTCACCAGCGAGGAGGCCTGTCCTTAACCTTTGACATCCTTCGTCAACCAAAGGTTTGATGGTGATATCAAAAAAACAAAGATTTTTCCCACAAAAAACTATTTCGACGCATCCGCCGCGACATATTTACCCAAGAGTTAATCTAATCTCGACTAGATACGCACGCTACTACAGCGCGATACGCGGACGAAGGCGAAAACACCGGCTGACATCATTGTGTTCGCCAATTGGATGGAAATTACCGAAATTCCTGAAGGGTTTCCGAGAGCAAACGACATATTATAACCTATGATAATGTCAGATCAGTGTAATGTAAGCAAATTCGCCCGTGTTGGAGCTGTGGTCGCACATGTCGCGGTGGTGGGGGTTTAGGTGGAGGGGTTGGGGAGGGGTGGGGGAAGGGGTGGGTGGAGGGGGTGGGTGTGGGGGGGGGTAAGGGGGGGGGCAGGGGGGGGGGGGTGAGTATCTGTAATTTAGAAAGCCGAATCTATCAAATTTACTGACAGCTTGATTCATCCAGTCGCCT
>DWTO01005235.1:0-10901 GCA_018244755.1 Jemadia pseudognetus
TCGACCCGGGAATAGAACCCGGGACCTCCCGATCGGCAGTCGCACTTGCAACCAACACGAACAACGAGGCAGTCATACATATACAAATATACTCATATACAAAATTTAAAAAAAATAAGATAATTAGCTAACCCCATCGTCCATGTCGGAACGTATAATGTTACAGGTGGATGGTGGGAGTTTACTATATTCCTCTGCCTATCCCTTCGGGAAATGCAGGCGTGAAAGTAAAAAAAGATGCCCACCACAGCAAATGCCACTTGACTTTGAGGATAGTCTTTGTTAACAACATCCAAAAATAAGCAAACAAAATACAACACAAAAAAAAACAAAATAGAAGTAATGAGAATTAATAAAAACAAGGATGCTGATCCGTGACGCGGCCTACATACGCCGGGGTCGAACCCGCTCACGCTATGTGAATATCAAGTAGGTCTGAGTCTGCCTTACGCCTTTCAATTCTCTCTCGATATAACAAACTCTGTGTGGACATAACTGATCTTCAATATCCAAGAGTTATGTTGAGCAAAGGATATATGTAGGATGATGTGGCCGATGTAAAGAGTCGACACTGACGCAATTGTAGGTGTCTACAAATATTTGGCACTCGTTGCTCTCTAACTAAGGAACCTGGCGTAATGATTTAGTGATAATAATTAGTCTTCAAAATTGTTCCAAATAAAAAATCAAGCGGCTTTTACCAATTTAACAGTATTCACTACGTAATCGTATTAATATAATTTTCGGACATAACGAGATAGCCCGAGGGCAATTTATATCCCAACGATACCCTATTCCTGTACAACGTTTATTATACGTTGTCTAGGATTTAATCTAAAACAGGTTTGAATAAATATTGTCTAAAGATGTTGACTGCCTCGTTGGTTGTGTTGGTTGCAAGTGCGACTGCCGAAAGGGAGGTCCCGGGTTCAATTCCAGGTCGAACACTCCAAAATTTTCTAATTTAGATTTTTTAGTAGTGGTCCGGAGTCTGGATATGTGCCCTATGCATGGGAATAGGCTCACCACCTATTCCATAGTGGGACGTAAACGTAACCGGTGATACGTGGGAGCGTTCTGCATTCCTATGCCTACCTCTTCGGGGATTACAGGCGTGAAGTTAGGTTTTTTTTACGTAGGTTTGAATATCCTACCATCAATATCATCAGCCTATTGCAGTCCACTACTGGACATAGACCTCCCTTGACGGGTTATGCCCACTCTGAGCATGCGAGTTGGAAATCGCAGAGCACAGCTTCTCGCGCCGCCTACGCTGTTGCTCGTCAGCCAGCGTCGGCCGGCGCATTCAGCTGTGTCTGGGCAGACCGCGCAATACCGCGGTCTCGTCTCTTACGTCACCCTGCCTTGCGGCAGGGTTAACTTGTTTCAAACGTCCATTAATATAAACACCCTAGCTTGTTTCAAAATTACGAAAACAGATTTATCTCAAAAACAATATCAACCCAAAAACCATACTTGTAAACCTTTTTTCTTTTCGTCTTTGTCTTTTTAGCAAAAAATTGAATAGATTAGTGATAAAAGCGGTGACGTTACAGCCGCTTACGATAATAAAATCGAAAATATAGATGCGAGAGAGTGTAGAGGAGCTTCTACCTTATCAATATTCTATAAATAGGTGTGGACACGTGCAGTAAACTGTAAATCTTTTTATTGCTCGGATCGTACACGCTAATGGATGGAACGCCTCTGGCGCCTTGGAAAACTTCCAAGGAACTCATATATGTACGTGGGCTTGAGTATTCGCAATGTAACAAACTTGGGTTACAGAAATACTACCTGTTATGAATGAAAATCATACCATCAATCCTTTTTTTAGCAAGGTTTTAATTAAATGTTGTCTAAATATGTTAATATGAATACCGAGCTTTGAATGGAGTGATCCGTTTAAAATAAGACGAAACAAACTATGTATAAATGAACTTTTGTATATCAATATAAAATTACACAACTATTCCTTAAATGATTTGGGTCGATATTACGAATAGAATCGAAATGAATTTTATTGACTATATTACACTATCAACATCTGATAGATGAAATAATAATAGATTATAGACAAGTATGTATACATGGACGGTATCTACAGTGGGTAAGACATGAGCCTTTCGTCGAACGGATAGCGCAAAAAACACGCAAAAGACCGTTCAGAACGAAATAGCACATCATTGTGTTGGAATGTGCGCGGTTTGTTTGTTTGGTCGGTTTTTGCGCGGGCGCATGACCTTGCCGCCGCGCGGTGCGCGCGCCGCGGACCAGCGCGACCAGTTCCGAGCGCGGTAAACAGACCCCGGCACGCGATGGTATTGCAGAGTCAATAAACCCGACACCGCTACCGACCCGCCGACATCACTTTCGTGTCGAAATACGCTATATAACCTGTTGGAAAGCGAAAGCCGATATTTAAGATCCATTGTTCAGCGTGAAGTATGGACGTTGTCTTTAATATTTCCTACGCTTATGGACAGTGGTTAGGCCATAATGAGTCTAAGTCTAAGGAAAATAAAATAACAACTGGTTTATTACTATTAAATAGTGTAGAAGAGTAGATTCCTAACTTGCAGGTTAATGATGATGATGTTTATTATTATTATTGTTAATATATCATTATGTCAAAGTCTTCCGGGGAAGACAAAGAACTCCGGATTACAACTATCCACTAAAATTAAACTAGTTTACTAGTCAGGAACAATAGCTCAAGTTAACATTATCGATATTATTCACATTGTATATTACTAGGTTAAAACTTTTTATGTCAACGTAAGTTTTAAGAACTTTCCGGTTTATAAGTTATAGTTCTTCTATATAACAAAGAGTATTAATGTCTAACTGCCACAACCATACCAATTGCGACAAAAATAATTATATATTTTTTTCCAAGACAGAAAATAAAAGCAGTTTACAAGCAGGTGCACGTTAGCAGCGGTCAAAAGAAATGTAATTCGGAACAGTGAACGACATTGAGCGATAATGAATGAATGAGACCAGACAACGACCTACTTTCCATCGCGAGTCGTACTCGAGGGGACACGCACCAGGTGACTCTGGCCACCAGGCAAAGGTAACATCAAACGAAAGTTATTGAAAATCTAAAAAGCCAGATAATAAATGATGGGCGAGTCATAAGTCTCCGATCACGTAGTGGCGTATAAAGAGAGTGATGATTGTAGAAAAACACGCGCGGACCTTACGGAGAGAGCTATTTGACGCTTAGTATTCTGCCGACCCCGGAAGGAAACCGGCTTAGTAATATAATAGCAATTAAAACACGTTGAATTTAATTACTGCCCACTTCAAGCCCGCATACAACTCCACGGTTCAAGGCAAAAGCTATACAGAGAGTGTTTTATACCAAAACAAACCGGGCCAAGTTGCTTTTTTCCAAATCCACTTTCGAATTCAACAAAATTCCGTCGAGTGGGTCATCGTGTATACTTTTTGAGCACAACACAGCGACGTTAACTCGAATAGAACACGAGTGGCACTCGACATAAAGCAATCCGGCAGCGGGTATTACAAGGACAGAAATTAATTTCTCTTGGATCAAGATTTTCTTTGCCAACTTTGGTCATCACACTAGGCCCCTTACGGGATTTGCAGAGGGTGTTTAAGGGCAAATAGCGGATATAACAAAGACGGCAATTAATTTTTGGCAGAACAAAATCTCATTTGTTCAATTATTATATGCATCTTTAAACCTGGTTCTTTGTGTGATAAGTAGAGAGAACAAAGAAGAAACAGAAGAAAGAGAGAACAAGCTAATCTCTATTTCCTCGCAGAACTGACTACAGTTGTTGGTCTTTGAAAACTATAACTTTTAGGGATGTAAGATTGGCATAGTCTATATGTATTTGCCTTCAATATTTTTTTATGGTTTCATATCTGTACATGAAATATATTGTTAATAACATAAATGACAAACACCAAATGGCGTGTATCGGCTAGTTATCAATATGTTACATAATGTATCATCATAGGCCCTTCACATAAAAGACGATCGCGTGCACAGCCCATTGTTTCCAAATGTAGGTCATTCCAATTCAATGGTTGAGGTAGTCTGTCAGACACTAAACTGTCCTTTGTAACGTGCAAGCAGTTTAAAGTTTCCTAACTCCTACACATAACATATAGCAAGAGTATTCGTGAAAGTGTGGCATGCATCGGACTCTGAGGTCACGTGTGACTTAAAACACTATTTAAATAATTAGAAGCTACATATCAATAAATAAAAATTTATTGATACTTGAATTTTAACAAATTTATCGAAAAGATTGATAGGGGCATGTTTTGATATATTACTATATATGTAGATTACGAATTACGAGGAAGTGAATTTTTTTTCTATCTTAAGCTATAGATACGGAAGATTACAAAATCGTAATGCCAAGTTCCTTGCGGGGTAGGCTGTGAATATCCAGTACCAAATGCCTTTATCCTTACAGGTTCCATTGTTTCTTTTATATATTCAACACTCGTCGTACAAGCACACCGGTATTGGAGATTTCGAACGCCCTCATCGGGTACAAGTCAATAGACTCACCCCTATTTTATGAAGTGAAACATATATGCCGTGACGGATTACAGGCATGATGTTATTTTCTTTTCTAATAGGCAACGGCATAGCCAATAGGCAGGAGGCTCAACTGATGGTACCGTTGCAGCTCGCACACAGCTGCAACGTCAGAGGAATCAAGGATGTGTTGTCTGCTTTGAAGAAACAATTTAACTACACGTTAAAAGAAACCTGTATTATAAGGGACTTGAAAAACCACTTGAATAAACGATAAGGCTTTTATCAAAAATCATCAAGTCCCGTCCTTGCGCCACAGAAATAAAACGCACCGCTGTTAACGAACATCGCAACGCATGGGAAATGCGAGAGCATTATACAGGAACAGTAAGTCAGTCACGTTGAAGTTCGCCCGCTTTTAATATGCAACGGACATTTCCAACTATTTCCAGCGCCGGTCTATTCATAACACTTCCTCCGCGCCTATTTATAGTGCGGTCTCGTGTCGTCTGCGTGCCGTGGAGCGAGGCGCCCGCGCCAGCACCGAACGCATTCAACAACGTCAGTAATGACAACCGGATGCATTTTAGTTCAGCATCGAAACTGACCGCCTATACCACCTACTCCATAGTGGGATGTAAACGAAACTGGTGAAACGTGAGTGTTCTACATTCATCTAGCTAACTGTTCGGGTATTACTAGCGTGATGTTACGTGTTACCAAAGTGTGTCTATATGGAATGTTAAGTCTCTAAAACGGGCGTGCGTGTATGAACACAGAGATGAACATAGAAGAACTCTGTAATGATATACGTAGTTGCATTCAGTCGCGCTGCCTGTTCCGTAAGGGATCTGGTACAATGATATAATCAGCACCGTAATATGTTTTCAGTTCAGTGATTATTAATAAGTCAAAACATCGTCTCCCTTGCGGAGAGTACAAAGATCAAAGAGAGACAAATATCTCTAACTCTGCAGTACTCAATATAGATTTAATGATTCGATGTTAAAATTTTAAGAGCGGTTATGTATGTATCTATTTTCCATTACTCAATTCCAAGGATACATGGATAATGTGTATCCATAGAAAATCATAGAACACAAGAGGAAATATCTGAAAACTTAATAAAATTATTTATTAAAATATATTTGTATTTTGTTAAGTCTTATATAAGTAGGTACGATAATAGTTTGTGTTCTATTTATTACGTTTACTAATGTATAATTGAATAAAGAGTTTTTAGAAGCTTTTGTAAGTTAATTATACCTTTGGGTGATAAAACCCTAAAATATCTTTTTTATTTTATTTGGTTTAATTATTAATTTTTGTACTGTATACTTGTACTGTACGATAATTTTGATGACTTATGGGTATATTAATATGACGGGAAATTTGCTTGATTTATTCTGTCCTCGGGATTAGAGAAGCACATATTATTCCAATTATTTGAATTCAAATATAGAACACACCATTTCCTGAGTTGTGGATCGCCTTTATCGCTTTCTTCAGTTTCGTCAGGCCATCGCGGTCGAAATCCAGCGTCTGAAACGAATACAAATATTATTGTTATATAATATGGAGAAAAATAGCGCGTCTGTAAGGTCAGAGATATTTGACATTCGCTGTTCGCTGCATACCCCTTAAGTACGAATAATAATAATAATTAGCATACAGCATACAGTGTTGAATCGTGTAAAAATTGTATCAGGTCGTCAACAGTACGTACTCGTCGTAGGGGCTTGAACCTTATTAATAAGCGACTGGGACACAATGGGATCCACGAGCCACCGAGCCGAGTGGCTCGCATCTGCCGCTCCAAACCAGCCGGCGATTGATCAATGGCCCCTCGCTATAGAGCCAAAATAATAGGTACTGCTCTTCCTTTTATTTGAGTTCGACTTTTGTGATGCCGGCCGGTGCTGGTTTAGGGAAGTTTAAAATGTTGCTAAGGACATTATAGTATTGATCAATATTGATGTAGTTAATTGTGATTTTTAGTCTATGGGACCCATTTATGTATTTATTAATATTATCACGGCAGGTCCATTACAGAGTAGACACAGAGAACCAATTGCCAAGTATTTCTAGTATACTAGGTAACACGCACTTCTTGAAAAAGACGAAGGCGAACAAAGGAAGAAGGCGAAGAATTTCTTCGCCTACACCATAGAGGTATTACAGGCGTGAAGCTATATCTATGTTAACAAATAATATCCTTCTTTCTAAAATGTTTTTGGAACGCGGGACGGGTTCAAATCTTTTCAAAAATGCCAACGTCTAATACGAAGCTTATAAAAAAAATGTATTGCGTAGTACATTCTATGATAATAACTTACCTAATTATTCAAAAAAATACATACATTCATACACAAGTCCGCCCGCACCGTTATCAGCATGACTCACACTTGTCACTCGTTACTTAATTTTAAACTTTACATGATAAACTGTGCGCGCCTTCGGTACACACTCGCGCCGGAGTTATGCTTCAACAAAAATATTATGATTGTGAAAAAGAAAGTTCGACAAGGAAGTGTTCGGACACAGCGTCCGTGTATGGACAGTGAGGGTTTTAGAAGATGTAACATTGTAAGGGTGGATCTCTCTGCCTACACCGTAACCTAACTAGCGTGACGATGTAACAATAATAAAATGAGTTCAATATTAACTCTTTGCACTACTTGTCACGCGCCATTTTAAAAGCTTCATAAGCCTCAATCACAATTAAAATAAATGAGGAGCTCCTTTTTTATTAAAATTAATAAAGGTCTATTTCGGTTAACGTTTTTTTAAAGATGCTTTTGGGTGAAACAGTATATATATATAGCATATGTATGTACATATGTAGTTGGGAACCCTAATAACGTCTCTCGCTAAATTATACATACATTTAAAATCCGTGATTCATGCGAAAAGCGGTTTTTACTCTCTCTAGTACATTACGTAAAAGGTAGTTGGTTCATTAATTGATGCATACATATATGTAACAATAAAACGCGTACAAAAATATGATTTAAACATTCGTGTGTGTTGGTTACGTTTAGGACGTATTGAAAAAATAATATATGATAGGCTTGCTGGAAATGTGCCCGATAAATATGTATATAATAGGTACTTTTGTAAATATATTTTCTCTTTAATTAATGTTAACGTGTTCTATCAAAAAAGCTACTGAATTTGTTGCCTATCGGTTCGTATAACATTCGGGAGAGTCTGGCGAGAATACTGAACTACAATGCTGCTTTTGGTGGACACTAACTTCACACAACAGGATAAAATCATTATTATTATTACTATTAGCGAGCTATGATAAGAACTGTGCTTGGAGTCTGAAGAATTGAATTCGAAACGAGATTATCCGACAAAGACCCTTAAAGTTATCGACATAGCCGAAACGACTAGTATCCTGAAGTGGCAATGGGCTTGTCACATCTGTTGCCGATCCGACAACCATCGCAGTAGAGGTGTTCTAAAGTGGATACTACAACTACGACTAAGCAAATGTAGTATAGGACGCCTTCCAGGTAGATGGAGCGAAGACACACGTGACGCGACCGGCATTGGCGCGAGACGAAGAGCTGCAAGTCGAGCACCGTGCTGTGCAGTTGAAAAGAAGTATTGGACCAGCTCAAGCAAACAATGACCGTGCCGATTATTTTATTATCATAACATTACGACAGGTCCCTTGCGAGATAGGCACTGGGCACTAAGTGCCAAACATCTCCGTCAACATTGTGAGTGTCATTAGGATAATGACGAAAAAGAATAAGACATCCATAAAATTAATTAACAATAAATAATTTTGGGACAATTCCCTCATCAGGACTGCGATCTAATCCCAAAGTAAGCAGAGCCTGTGTTACGGTAACAAGACGACTGATACACTACGTACAAATGTACGCTTGTACATACATTTCTTTACACCCAGACACTCAAGAACAAATACTTGCGATAACACAGCGTATAAATAGATCACAGACGAATGAAAAAGCGTAGTTTAACTACATTATACCATCCATACGAGAACCAGCTGGTCGGAACTCGGTCACTTAACCTCGCCCCACAGATGTTCTAGGCGCGACTTGTTTTTTCTTTGCACATTATACATACATGTGTTAATACGTGAGTTACATGTTATGCAAGTTATAAACGATTTACGCTACGGTTGTCACTAGTAAGTCGCGGTTATGCATCGACTCTTGCTAAAACTAGTAGTGAATGTACAACTATTCGTACAAGTATTTAATCATTTTATTTTAATGTTTATTTTGTTTACTTCACGTGTGTAATATTAATTAATGTTTCATCTAACTGTTTCTGTGGTCTTTGTTATTATTATTAGAGTATCATCCATTATCTATCTATCTCTTACGAGGGAGACAGAGAACATCGAGTGTCAGATATCGTTGCAAACCTATCGTGCTTCTCCTATATCCATCACTCACTCTATGTATACGCGCACGCCGATTTCGAATATTTCGTACTACTCCGTCATCTTGTAATCTGACCCGTTTAGTACAGATACTAGTCATTATCCTACTTAGCTTTTGATAGAAAATACAACAGGAGAAAACTAGACATTTCTTAAATTTCATCCTCCAGATCGTATGTGTACGTAAGTATGAATATTCCATTTATGATAATGACATGTGTTTGCAAGTGTGTTATAATAAATTTGTTATTCAAATGTGTGTTGCCGTGCTATCTGCATCGTTAGTGTCTATTGCACAAATTACCGTCGGTCGAGTGACGTACGTGTAAACACGAAGATTGTTGTGAGTCAGTGTTCAATTAGCTCACTTCCCCACTGCACCATAATCATCGCGAAGATCATATGTAATTTCCTCATTTTGTACAATCTGCGCTGTCACCATTTGTTGGTGTTTTTGTGTAACATACGATTCGTATCTTCTACATATTTTTTACACACACACACACACACACACACACACACACACACACACACATATATATATATATATATAATAGGCTCTCACTTGATAAAGAGCGCAAAGGCGCAAAAGATTATTCATATGCAGCCTTGCTTTGTAGACTCTGACGTTATGTGTCCGGAAACACGCCGGCGGAGTGTTCCACTCCTTGACTGTTTGAATAAGAGCACGGAACCGAACTTGTGTGTAACAGCGCTGCAGGAGTACGCACCACTACACTCACATGTAGCGTAACACCCGCTCATTCGTTGATCTCATTAAGCCGCTACCAACTGCTGTCCACGTCATCAGTCTAACGAACTAACGTCTAAAGTCTTATCAAACAAGCAGCCTTCATATTTGAAATCGTTACACTGCAATAGCGTTTAACAGCTCTTCACAACTCATTTCTATGATTGCTTCACCATTCCATTGACGGACATTACTATTTCTATTGCTTGAAAATAAAAGTAAAGTTTTAGTCTCTTTACCGACACTAAAACTTAAACAATAAAACCTAAAAACTTAAATTAAAATTTCAATGCTAATAAAGTTTAACTATGTTGATAAAATGCATTAGCGCTGAAGTAAGTCTTCGTATGTTCTCTATGGACTAACAGTTATCAGACACATATTACGGGCATAAGTAGAATAATACATACGTATGTGAATAAATTGTGATAGCGAAAGCGGTTGGCCTTGTGACCTCGGCTGGCGGCGTAACAGCAAGAATCTCTCATACCACGTATACCGGCCAAACATTGTAAAACGCAAATGTATTATAACGTAACAGCAAGCCTGTATCCCCGAAGAGGTAGGCAGAGGAGTGCAGTACACTCCCACGTTGCATCAGTTACGTTTATGTCTCACTATGGAATATGTGGTGAGCCTATTGCCATGCACCGAGGCACAGATATGTATTATAAATTTATCATATAATGTTATTGTATGTATGCCTGTCGTTATCCCTTATGTCAAACCCATTCGAAGTCCTTCTGGCTAGAACCTATTGACTGACATCCCGAGAATACATACGTGAGTAAAGCGGGTACATAATAAAAATCATATAGGTACATAGATACTCATGAAACATTTAATGTAAAATAAATATAAAAGTAAAAGTCACATCATCATTATCATCAACGCTTAATTCTCCACTGTTGGATACGGACATCTTAGAATGGAACAGTTATAGACCATAGTGTGCCACGCTGGCCATGTGCGGCTTGGTGGACTTCACACACCTCACAGAACATAAAGTCACATCAAGTATAAGATAATTAAAAACTTTCCACGCGACACTGGACACCTACGTACTATCTAAACGTGATTAGGATGCGTTTCCGTTTCCGTTCGGTACCGATACAACTTCACACGGCACGTCAACTAAAACGAAAGTAGTTTTGGATTTTGTTATAAAAGAAACGCCGATAGAAAGTACGAAG
>DWTO01005236.1:0-10900 GCA_018244755.1 Jemadia pseudognetus
AGTCATACTTTGACTGTCTCGTTGGTCGTGTTGGTTGCAAGCGCGACTGCCGATCGGGAGGTCCTGGATTCAAATCCCGGGCTGGGCACTACTGGATTTAACTAGTTACATTTTCTACTATTGGCTCGTAGTTTGAATATGTGCCCGGTGTATGGCAATTGGTTTGCCAACAAATTCCATAGTAAAGGTATGGTCAAACATGGGAGTGTACTACAGACTTCTGCTTACCTCTTCGGGGATTATAGGCGAGATTTTACGTAGACCTACATAATACGTAGTCAAAGGTTATAAGTACGCATCTTATTATGAAACATGTCAAACAGGTAATGCATTAATATGAAATGTGGTGGCACTTGTTTCACGTTCAAGGCAATTTCGGCAACAACAAGATGGCGCTATTATTACTTATCATCAATCTTTAAAGCCTGGAGCACTGCCCAAGTACACGTTAAAGTAATTCACACATTTTATACAATATTATTCAGGCATTTAAACCCTGTAGGACTTACAGTTGTACAGTTATATTTTATTTTATCGAAAAACTGTACCTACACTAGGGTTTTCAAACCATTTTTATGGTTATTCATTCGAAAACAATCTAGTGACAATAAGACAGGAAAGGGATTCCTTTGTTGTCTAGTACGGGAAATAAAAACATTATTTATATGTTTTATCTATACCGATACGTTTCAGAAAACTTTTATGATTATGTAACATAAGTTTTTGATAGTTGTTAAAAGCCATTATTTGTTAACATATAAACCACCACAGAGGCGTTATGGTTATTTAATGTTATTTTCAAACAAAGCCCAGCTCGCAATAAAATTAAATACATACAATAGAAGGCCGTAAATAAAAAGCTTGCCGTATCTTTTGCTCGCTTAATTTTGTTAGGCGTTGTAGGTTAAGATTTTCAAGATTCATTAAGTGATTACTCAAATTTTTATTCTTACATATTCAATCAGAGTCAATCTCATTCATAAACATTTACGGCAAGAAATTGTTAGTATTTATATTAAGAAACACGTGTACTATCCTTTATAATAGAAAAACCTTATGTACAATGTTTAAATCAATCTTTAAGATGTACTAAATCTTGTCTCCAGTTCGTCAGTCAGCATCAAATATATTTATCATTATGCTTTTAAATTTATACGTATTAACATTAATTTAAATTAAATGACTTCATGGTGCTATATGAAAAACGTAACATATCCTTATATGTCCAAAATATCCTCTTATTTTATTTAGTAAACATAATTAATATATTGAAAGTTATATTTTAAAATTTCAATGGAAACATTTTCTTTTTTTACATGTAAGTGTTTAGCAAATGTAGGCAGTATTAACACAGGATGTATCTAAGTACATCAAGTGCTTTAAATTTAGGTTCAAAATTCTTACCAAACATATTATTCAACAATCGAATAATTTAACTGACAAAAACTTTAAACAATTTTAAACTGGTTGTTAACTTGAGAGTTGTATGAACTGCGTGATATTAAGACTGGCAACTCATTCAGTATACATTTTAGAGATGTAGGTAATGAGTTATCGATTTTATGACAAATTAGCGGAAACGATTGTGTGTTTGACACATTGCTTTCTATATTTGAAGCACAATAGAAGGCTGATCTAGCAAAACTTGTATCTTATTAATCTTAATAAAACCTATTTTTACTTTGTAGAGTATTTTTATATTTTTTAAAATAACACTTTTAGACTCCTGAAAGACAGAAAACATCATAATTGATAATGTATCTCTTTTCTTAATATTGATTTATCAGTATTTGTTAAAATTAATAAACACCGATACTGTAATATTTGATTTTGTAATCAGCTAACAGATCCCCCATGTGTCCCTCTTATGTAAGAGCAATAGACACGTTTCATAATTTATTCTGTTACGTTCGATATGATTATTCGAGCAACCGTACGATGTCTTACAACGGATAGATTCGATAACGTAGCTGTCAGTGTCAGTTCGTCAACACACGTATACTACATATATGTAGGTGCATTAGGTACAAATTGTATCATAAACATGTGGGATGCACGTATAAAAAGGTCGTGCTAGCAAATTTTGACTTGCTTTAAAAATATATTTCGAAATATGTTGTGTAAATAGTACTTAATACAAAAAATTATTACTTAAAAAATACTTAGTAAAAATGATTCCGGGATACGGTGCTGTGACGCAGGCCCTTTTAGGGACCCTTCTTACATGGGGCCTTACAGCTATGGGCGCCGGTTGTGTATTTTTTATACGTGGAAAACATGTAAGGTTCTTTTTACGTACTGTTAGAAGTGGTGCTACGTGTGTATGTTTATCAACGGGTTTTGTTTTTCAGAGGAAGTTGCTTGATGTGTCGTTGGGGTTCGCTGCTGGAGTGATGACAGCAGCGTCATACTGGTCACTGCTAGAGCCCGCTATTGAGATGTGCCGGGAATCTGGGATGTATGGCGAAGATGGAAAGTTTGCATTTATACCAGTGGCAGTAGGTTTCATGTTTGGAGCGGTGTTTGTATTCGGTACTGACAAGTTTTTGGACTACCTGGGACTCAACTCCACAAACATGATGATGAGTGAGTTGCTTTTTGTTTTTATTATATTATTTTTTGTACATACTAACTGCCAATTCTATAATAGATTATTATTAGTCATGATGTCCACATAACTGTAAAAGATTTAAATAGATTGAACTTTTTGTTTATAGTAAATGCACAAATGCAGGCTTTTGTGCACATTTCATGTGAATGAGCCTGTATATATCTATGCAATATATTAACTAAATAATAGCAAATAAATAAAGAAGCCTACCGCTTTTATTATTAGAATAATTAATTGTGATTACCAATAATTACAATTGACAATACCAATCCATACGCATATTCACACTAGGTCCCTTATGAGGTAGATAGAGAGCACTGAGTGCCAAATATCTATTCTTACAAACCTGCAGTGATACTTCCACATTCATCACTCTCTTCATACATACACATCAATTTCAGAATACTAGCAATAATAATAATAACCTAAATATTACCAAAAATAGAGCATCATATTTTAGGGAGTACTTTTACAATTTTTAAGATCTAAATAGTATTACAATACATTACTTTTTCTATTATCTAAGATTAGTTCTACAAGATTAAGTAATTTACTGTATTACTTATAGATTTTCATTTGACATGGATATTTTGTTTATGTATATAATGGTATCTCTAGGATGTATATTATTCTGTATATTTAACTTCAATTGTTTAATTATGTTATTGTTTCATAATGACCTTATCAAATGTATTTTACCAATGTGTTGTATTTTCAATGAAGAATAACACAGCTGTCAACAATAAAATATTTGATTGCCCATTTATCAGTAGTATTGTAAATATTGGAAACCAAGTTTTGATGATTTGTGAGATTGCAGATACTAGCACTAGTATCAGTTAGGGCTGCTTGTGAATGCATAAAAAGATTAAAACCAAAATCATATTTAGTTTTCCTTAACTATTCATTACTTTTTGTAAGATTGATTGATTACATTTTTAAAAATATCAGGATTACACATATTAATTTTCCTGTTATGCTGACATTTTTGTCTTCATAGTGCTACCTCTCCAATTTGAAAACAGCAATTCAATAAACTTCAAAATTTCCTGCTATCAATTTAGTAAAATAACTTCTAAGTTGTTTTGCATTAATTTAAATATTTAGTATAGATTCACACTGGGTGGACTTTATTAATGACACAAGTTATTTTGATACCTTTGGGAATTATACATGAATATTATACAGAATTAAAATGAAAAAATAATCCAAAAAAGAGTTGCAATGCATTCACACAGTGCAATGATTTATAAATGTTTCTTCAACTTGCAATATTATATTAGTCTCTGTCTGGGCGGATTCCTTTTTAAATGTCGTTTATTAGCATAAATGAGTAGTACCGGTTACTACTTAGACAAATATTTAAATTAAAGAAGCCTTCGAAGATCATCTCTATTGAATACAATTCTTCAAAACAAAGGAAACTCGATGAACATAGATTTAATTATTGACAACCAAGTTTTGATGAATTTTTTTTTCATACATAGATTTTACATTTTAAGTGTCAAATGTTCAAAACACTTGAGAGATAATAAAGTTTATTGTCTTGTAATTACACCACTTCTGTATCATGATTGTTAAGATCATATGTGTTACTTTTTATGTTTTAAGTGTTAGATTTTTTACTTTCAAAGATTTCTTTCTTATCTGTGACTTACAACTTTTATGCTACCGGTTTGTGCACATTTGCCACAATATGAGGCCTTATCTTTATGACAAGCATTGCCTTTGTATTATAATGCTGCAATTAAAATGTGGAACTGATATTTTACTCAAGCATTTAATGTACAGTTATTAATGTACAATAATTAATGTGATGGGTATTAAAATGGTGTATCAGTTTATTCTGTATCACTTGGGAGAAATGGTAGCATGAATATTTTCTTGCATTTTGCTTATCTTGTTCAATTGGCATTTTTATCATTACATATTTGTTTCCCTATCAAGTGTAACAGTTCTACAAACTTTTAGCTATGAATGTAATAAAATAGTATTCTGTTCATTTCATTGTTATATATATGCATATATATTACTGACTTTGCAATGTTCAACATCAATGTTTACTAGATGTGTACGCATTAGATGTTTTTTATATTTATACAATGACATTAATCACGGCAAGTAGTCAGACAGGCGGCAATTAAGAAACGATATACAGCTTCTACATCTTGTCCAACATATGTAAACTCTATTAGAATCCATTTATTCATGTAGGATACTTTGCTAATTAAAACAATTGACTTTCGGTTTTACAAAAATAGTCCGAGTAAGCCAAACCAAGCCAATCAGCAAATTTAACTTATGTCGCTTGCGAGCACTTTGACTATTTTTGCAAAATGAAAACACATTGGTATTTAATCCACTGTAACTCTGTATACTGTAATATTCTGAATTAAATCCTCTAATTACGTAACTATTTAAAATTTAAGGGCCTTGTAACTGATAGATGTTCTTTTGTTTGACAATATTTTTATTTAAACACATTGTTAATCTAGTTGTTGGCATCCTTGACTTAATATGCAACAATGAGAAATATCAAAAAAAAAATTCAATTCACTGTTTATTTACCATCGTGACATTGTCTGCTCAAATGCTCAGAGATTTTTTATTACGATGAGTCTCAGATGCAGTTTTTTTGTTACAGTTGAATAAAAATAATAGACGGTGGCCGTCCTTTAAAATATGTCAGAATATATTTCGTTAAATTAACATTCATGTCTAGTAAATGAAATTCAACAGTAGTAAGAACATTGTTACAGGAATTTTTGGAAGGATTACAGTTGTTAATTTAATTGTAAAATTTAGCTTATGTCACCTGTTCATGTTTTACAGCCATGACAAAATCGAAGGACTCGAAAGAGAAGCTGGAGGATTTGGAGATGATGACAGCACTTAACAGGAGGCCTTCCAATCCTACAAGTGTAGTGACAATGGAAACCCAGCCCTTGGAGTTTGCTGATTGCATCACAAATCAACATACAGCCCAACGACGGAGAGGGCACCACAATTCTCAACACTCATTGGTAAGTGTGGAGACAGACCTACAAGCTACAATGTTTCTTCTCTCTCTCTAGGCTTTTGCCAATGAGAACAAGATAAATGTATCTATTTCTGTCCGTAAGAAATGATCTCTCATTATTTCCCAAAGTCAAAGATATTTTAACTTCATGTTAAGAGAAGATGCATTCCAAATACATCAATGACTTCTTGATACTAACAAAGTTAAATATGTTCCAAATCCAACTGAAATTTTAGACTTGTTTACATGCATTATTCGTTTAAAATTACAATATGCATAAAGTCACTGCATGTGTCCTTTTACACTGAGGCATGAAGCATTCCAATATAGATAGATTTTTAAATCCAATATATATTTAGACGTGAACTGAAACTTTGTCATCTTTAAGGGTGCATGCTGGTCTGAAGATTTTGTCAAACAATTGAACAATAGAAATAAAGTTGTAATAGAATTTTTGCTGATGTTAAACATTGATAAAGCATTATAATACCATGTTACTTGGACATTCACCTTTGTAATTAAATGCAAGCTGCCGACTCGAGCAATTAATTTATTTAAATCAGCATATAACATTTTTTCGAAGCAAGTAATAGGTATATTATATATGCATTACATTTCTATATAGCATACAAAAGCATAAGTGGATACAGCTATCTGTCTCTATATGTAAATAATGTATGTTTATTGAGCAATATTCTTACAGACTGTCAGCGCTTTTTGCACCTGTCTTTTTTGTTCAAAGCAGATAAGGCTCAATTAATTTGAATATGCGCAATTTACATTTTTAATCATATACATAATTCTTATCCAAGTTGTAAATTGTTTTAATAATGGCCACAATTGTACTCTATATGTGTAAAGTGAATTGTGTGTAGGAGAGACATCAAGCGATTTGAATTTAATTGCTGACCAGGATATTTGATTTCCGCCCAAGACAAATGTTTATGCTCATCTCACATTTTTTTTTCTGGCCGGAAATCGAACCCACAACACCCGACATAACAGTCATGTCCCCTATCCACTGAACCAAAGGTGTGAAGATGTCTGAAAAAATATAGAGCTGTGATAACGTTTAATCATTCCAGAGGCTAATTAATTTTCCTCTTAGAGAAAGGTATTTCAACCTTTTAAAGGTATTTTCTTATGGGATTTATTTTTGAACTTGCCATGGTGTTTATAGTGAACTGTATTATATATGTTATGAACTGTATGTTAACTGTATTATATATGATATATAATACAGTTATATTCTTGTTGTTATATTTTTATATTACTACCATTATATACAAATATGCACTTCCTCCACCACTCCTCGCTGCGCTGGCACATCGCGCTATGGCGCGTTCTGCCTAGGCACAGCTAAACGCCCTGGCCCCTGGGAGATGCAGTGTGGGCGGTGCACGATGCTCTGCTCTACAATTCCTAATCTGCATGCCCAGCATAGGGATTATTGGGATAAGCCCTCAAGGGTGGCCTATATTCAGCAGTGGACTGCAATAGGATGATGATGATAATTCCCTCGTTGATCTAGTGTACTTTTAAGACAAAAAGTCGTTATCAAAGCCTCACGTCACAACAAAAACTTAATCTCCGCTTGCAGACAATATTTATCCATCTATAAGTGTGTCTAATATAAAATTATGATACAGTACGTACCTGAGTGAAAAAGTGAATACATAAGTGAAAAAAGAGGCAAATGAAATATGAATTGTTGCCCTTGTAACAATAATAACTTAGTAATATATAAGATGACGTTGGTGATTCAAATGTATTTATACAGGTTTTTTCTTATATTTTAACAGGAAATTCTTTCCAAGGTTGGGTGTTCAGATGTTGACTGTGCTCTTTAAGATGTGTCACTCGGCTGTGTGTTTGAGTGTCCAGGAAATATTTTGTTCCTACCGTGTTGGATCTTGTAGATCCTGTGATTTGTTCTTTCTCAAGTATGTCAGTAGAAGTATGTATGTCAGGTTTGTAAGTATAGATAGATATATTTGACACTCTGTGCTCTCTGTTCTACTCTATAAGGGTGGCATGATGGTAATATAATAATACATTTGAACAATTTTAAATGTTTCGATACATGATTCAATTATGTATATGCATTTTTAAATAAAATATCATGCTCATCAGACAGCTCTATGTCCAGCGGTGGGCTGATACCAGCCGATGATGATGATGATGATGACCTCTTTTGGGGGGAGATCAGGGATAGGTTCGAAAGTAAACACACTACAGTGCAAAAGTTCTATGTGTACAGTGAATATACCTTTTGTAAATTAAAAATTGTATTCTACGTAAACGTAACTGGTGAAACGCGAAAGTGTCCTACACTCTTCTGAATATCTTTTCGGGGTAATCCTAAATGTTATGTAATCATAACATCACTCCTGTTATTACCGAAGAGGTAGGCAGAGATGTGTCGTACACTCCCACAGCTTGATGTAATAATCTTGTCTCAAATCATACCAGTGTTTAAAGTGGAATATTGGAGTAGTGATTTGTTTGGGGTATGGCTGCTGTTTATGGAAGAATCAAGGAACCATTTCTTTACAAAAAATAAAACTTCAGTTAGAAATCTCTGTGATCTGTATTTTTTTTTAATATTCCACAATTAGGGTCCGACCACACCCAATATTTAGCTGGAATTTTTAACAGTTACCTTTAAATCGGTTTTTTTTTAAATTGCTTAAATGTTAGTGCTTTTTTTGGCTCAAACCGAATCTTCGGTCGGAACTAGGCATTTGCCCAAAATTGTCTATAACCGATGTCGAATCTTCGTTCGGACACTTATAACAATAGGATTCGTAGACTAACAAAAGTCACGACATAGATACGTATAAAAATTAGCAAGCTTAGATAAACATTCTCAAATTTGCCTATAATCTTCTATAAATAAATCTATTGGGATGCTCTAATTCCATTTAACGTATATAATATTATATATTTCGACGTTTTTTTTCATTGTCCTTCCTTTTTCTCCAATGTCATCCTCATCCTGGAATTACATAATACATACATAAGTCAGTTTTTAAGGACTTATGCTTATAACTATCGAAGGTTATGTAACCATACAGGTATTAATACTGAGTGTAAACGTTACAGAAGGGCAACGAGGGCGGCGAGGGCGACACGCGGGACAGTGCGGCGCGCGCGCTGGAGGCGCGCCAGTCGCAGTGGAAGAGGATCATGCTGCTGGTGGTGGCCATCACCGTGCACAACATCCCCGAGGGTCTCGCGGTGGGCGTGTCCTTCGGCGCCGCCGCCTCCTCCACGAAGGCGTCATTCCAGAGCGCAAGGTCAGTTTATACTTCTCTCTACAATGCAATATCATCATATTATGTTATGGTTGAACACTTTATGATAATTTTTTTTAATAAAATTAAAACTGTTATTTACATTTAAAAAATACTTATTCACTATTAATAATAAAAAGTTTATGATTATGAAAACATAGTAATAAACTAAAGTACTAATCTCGCGGTAAAGTTATTTAAAATTCCTTGTACTAGTAAAAAATTACCTGTTTGTTTAAGCTTCTGTTTTGTTCAAGGTTAATAAATATTCTGTATAAACCAAAGTAAATACGCAGCTTAGCAATCCGATTTATCCTCATGAAAAAGTAAGTAAATATTATCATTGTACGTACTTACACAGATAAAAATTAAATATTTGTCAAATACATTGTAAAGAAAATTAAACGCGAATAGTGATAACAGCGCCATCTATTGAGTAACTTCAGGTTATTTAATTTTTCATGTGTCGCCATCTCGCGAGGGATTAGTAATGCTACATGTTTTGTTCCTTTGCTTGTTTTATAATAGTTCTGAATAAAATATTGTAGGTGGCGCTACTTGTACTAATAACAGCCAAGCAATTAATTAAAATGTAAACCGAATAGAAAGTATAAAAGCGTTATTATCTGTCAAAAATACGTCACAGGAATAAGACCATGTTAATCTATGTATTGTAAGTGGGAAACATGTGTTGTAAGTGACGACTTTAGGCTAGTGGGCAGAGGGGCGTTAATTCAGGAATGTCATTGATAACTTGTGGGCGAGAGTGGCGTGCATCCGAATGCTGCTCTATTACTGCTAACTGGCTTGTAATTAAGTCGGCATATTCTTCTGATTTGTCACACTCATCTCACCCAGTATGCGGCCGCCTTCTATAGCCATAAATAGACAAGTTACACGTGTAATATGAGGTCAGAAATTACACATGAATTGTATCGTCACACCATGTCTTTAACAGGGTAAGCGGAGAGGACACAGGGCGAAATATCGTTAAAGACACTTGACATGTTTCATGTACATTCATCACTCGCTTCATACATAACTCAAAAGTAACTCGTATTTTGCGAAATAAATAAAATATAATGACGAATGTTGAAAATAGTTAGTCATTTCTCTTCTTAGAATCAGTAACTCCTCATACGCCTACTTAACGTCGCGCGGCGTCTTCGATCGTTAATTTTGGCAATTGAATTGGGAAACATTCAGGCTTGCCATTTAAGAGCCAATTAAAGCTGCCAATAGCTGTGGTGCGTACAATAATATGTACCTTAGTCCGCGGTTCATTTCCAACACGCCAGTTTTCCTGCTACCGTACAAGGATATTGCACTACGTTCTGTATGGCTTTTTAAATACCAGGAAAGTTGAGGTCGACGATTGATACGAACAAGAAGATCCAGCGGCTCGTTTAATGGGGACGTATGTAGGCAGGCGCGCGTATGTATGCCGTTGGAAATTATTTTCGCCTGTCTCACGGTGCACAATCTCGTGCCAATTTATTATTATGTTTTGTCTACGTAAGTCGGTTAGTGAGAAGGTCGTCTCGTCTCGTGCACGATGCGGGGCGGTGTTATGTACAAAAAAAAACGTGATCGATAGGGTTCTAGAGATATCGAAGTAGACCAGGAGATGATTAAGGTTCGACTGTCATAGAGCGGTCTCCAATGCGCTAGGTAAGTGTCCAGGGTGGTCATTAGTGGAGGCCCCATGTCCAGCAGCGGGCTGAGCCAGGGTGATGAGTTGGTGCGATGACTTGGCGCAGTGTGGTGTAATGAACAGGACGGTCCGCGAGCGGCGGCGGCGCCGGAGCCAAATCGCGTGGCGCGCGGGGCATCGACCCGCGGCGCGCAGACGGTACCGTCACCGCCGCCGCCCGGTGAAACTATTTCACTGAAAAATCCGTATCATTGAAGCCAACCTTGACGATTTGTCGCGTCGTCTATACAGCCGCGTGGGTGCTGCCGCCCCCCCTCCAC
>DWTO01005237.1:0-10899 GCA_018244755.1 Jemadia pseudognetus
AGCTATTTGGCACTCGGTGCTCTCTGCCTACCCCGCAAGGGACCCGGCGTGATGATATGTATGTATGTATGTAAATATCTTCATTTACAATACGAATCATAGTCGACGTTTAATCTACTAGGCATATTTTAATTCTGTTTTTTTCCCAAGGAGACTGTTAAATGCATAAACAAACATCTACGGATCAAAAACATTAAACTCAATATCATATAAATTAATCAAGAAATGTTTAATGGTAGCCAGAAATATTAAGAAACTTCGTCTATGTTGTGTGTTTTTTTTATAGCTACATACATCCATATATACATTTCCTCACGCCAGGTCCCTTACGGGTTTAATAGGTAATTATGTTATTACGACTAATTTATAAATTATTGAAACCTTTCCCGTGGATAACTTAGATACGTACTCGTTATGAAACTAATCTGGATTAAAGTCTAGATTTTAGGTATAGGTATATTGGAAATCTAGTTTAAAGGCGGGTTGCTACATTAATCTTGTTTAATTTATTGCACTGCAACATGTTCTAGATAAATCTAATTTTCTCATTAGTTGACTCTACATAAAGATATTGAGATATTAATTTATTTGTAGGTATTACACTATATATTTCCATAATTACACGTGGGTTACATTTTTTTCTCACCACTTTTTGAGAAGTAGATGTACAAATCAAATAGCTATTTGTACTATGTCAGAACTGATCCAAAATTTCACGTTGTAAGGAACATCTACTAAGATGCTTAGCTCAATAATTCTCTTCTTACACAACTTATATGTATAATAATATTTCGACGTAAGAATTGGTACACGAAGAAAGAACCTATTTATATATATAGTTCAAATAGTGTTCTTTAAAGTGTCTGAAGTCTGCCATCCCGCTATTAACACTTTTCATATTGAAAAACCCATTTTCAGCCACTACTGCCCACTGGCAAGGGTTAATGCCGAAGATGAACATAAATCCTGTCTAAATGAGAATCTAATGGTAATACTAAGTAAGCAACGCGCTATGGGGGCATGTGTTTATCTGTTTTAACATGACTATTACCATAGACTAACAAACGAGAAAAGAACCTGATAAAAAAAGTCGTGAAGTTGACTTCTGAACATACATATAGCAATATTAAAGGCATTTTATACTTTTGCATAGAAACCTGGAAACTTTAAAGATTAAATTCACAGTTTTGCCAAATAACACGAATCTTGTTTTGCCGAAACACTCAAATAATTTACATATTAGTACTTGGTAGCAAGCTCGGCTGACAATTATATTAACATATCTTGAATATTTATACATGCTTTATACTTTTTGTCATTCGTTACAACACAGATTTGTTTTAAACGGAGTATAAGCAATCAAAATATATTCAACTATATATGGACATTTGTTTTGTACTGGTACATAAATAAGACACAGGACATTTTATAATTGCGTGCTTTGATTCGTTTCATACTAACAACTCATTTAATGAATATCATTCAATGAATATCTCCTACATTTCAATGGTTTGGCATAAGCTAACTAAATTATGATTATGAATACTTTAATACATTTTTTCTTATTATAAATATTATTAAAAGGGGCTAAAATTTTATTTACAATATAATTAAACGTATGTGATCAATGTATAATGAATGAATGTTTTAAATTTCAAATTTGCAATAACATTTAAAAATTTTCAACGCTACTTTAGTTTCATGACCATCTATTTATTTTTGTACTGATTAAAATTCATTAAGATATTATACATATTAATGTAGTAATTAATGTAGTAATTAATATAGTAATTAATGTAATAATTAATGTAGTAATTATTATTAATTATTATTATTTAACTATTTAATCAGAACAATTTAATCAGACTCTGAATATTGTATTCATAAATATATTCTTTCTGAGTACCAATTTCGGGTACATCCGTCATATTCCTCGAAATAACAACAGTTACCAAGTTTTGCCCAAGTTACTGGAATAATTTAAACAAAAGTGCATTCTTTCAAACCAATTCATTACCGGCACTTCTTACTAACTTCACTCTGTGTTTAGGGGAGGTTCAGTTCATTTTTTTTATCTATTATTATTCTTTTAATATTAAGTTTAGTTTATTACTCTTTATTACCCTGTATGAAGTGGAAGAGGGTAGTTACCCACAATACAGGGATTCCTAGTGTGGGAACTACCTTCTTTGTAACTGTGTCGTCATTTTTTGAGAAATAAATTATTATTATTATTTAGAAACGATTTTGAATCGCCCACGGATCCCTCTAAAAAGATATCTACACGATTATTATTTTACTACAAGCAGTAGGGCTGCCCTCTTAAAGCAGGATAGTAAGATTCTTGTAAGCCTACCGCTATCAACAAATCATCCAAAAGGTTTATAAAATTTCCGAACTGAACGAAATTATTAGGATATCCTAATAGAACTAACAAGCGTTTTTTATTTACAATAGGCTCGGGTTTGACTGCTATCCCACCTGATGGAAATCAGGATGCAGACTAGGATATGACTTGCCTAAGAAATGCCTATTTACTGTTGTCTTGAATAATTTCTGCTTACATGAATCATTTTTCTTAACAACACAGCAGCGCGTATGGATGCTTGTTTACGTTTTACCTTACGTATTATTTACACGTAATACGCTACATATAAATAGAATCTTAATAAATTTCGTCCATCCATATTATGTAATATTGTATCTATGTCCTCTTAAGACATTTCTTGAAATTACATATCACCATCATTTAACTAACCTTACCTAATATCCGCTTCTTACAGGATATGCAGCAATTTCTAGAACTACGTTCAAATATCTGAAGTTTTTACTGAGCAACCGATCTAAGTATGTAGAGTACAAAATTCCCTTTTAAATTAAGCTCGCTTAAAATGCTCATGTACAGACCGAATACCAGTTTTTACTGCCATTTCCATATGCTACTGCAAATTGTTGAATTAAATTTTGCTCCATAAAAATATTTATAGGTGTAAAATGAACATTTGTAAGCTTGTATGCTTAAATACTTTTCGTACACGACCAAATCGGCCTTTAGACTTCGGGTTCGAAAATAACTTCATTTTCATAAAGAGAATTGTACATTCACTTACAATGAGAAGTCATTAAATAGTTTTGCTAATCACATAACAAGAAGACTTATCTACATATTATATTAAGAGGAATCTATCTCTTTTTGTTTATTTGTAAATCGAATGAAAATGTAAATAATCATAAAGAAAGCGACTTCGTCTTACAAAAGTTACCTGCATCATTGCCATTTCATTTTGTTACTTCATAGTGAAATGTGGGGTGTACTACACTTCTCTGCCTACCTCTTTGGTGATTACAGGTTTGATGTTGCGTTTGTTACAATCATAAGTGAGGTCAAAAATAGCACCTTTGTGGCTCCATCAGAAGCCGACATGTACCTACTACATACGACTCATACTTTACGAATGGCGTATTGATTAAATAATGACGTAACTATTGATCGTGGGGTGTAAGTTAAATCCCACCCTGAACAAATATTTGTGTAATGGGCATAACAATTATTTGCTTTATGTTGTGGACGGACAAAAGCCCTAGTGTCTGCCTCTATATATAATATATCAACCCTTGGTGTTGATGAAATATTATGGCACACGTCACAAACAAAAAAAAGACAATCAATATCAATACATTACATGTAGTGACCAATCGATATACAATTAGTTTGAAATGCTTATTTTGAAATATTACAAAATGCAGGTTCAAAATGTAATTTGAGCCTTCTTTAATTTGAAATAGACGAAATAAAAACTAACGCAAAATACATATTTATATCTATCAAGTACGATGCATATCGTGCACTCAATAAACGTCTAAATTATTGTACGATGTATTGATATGTTACGTTTATATTGATACAAAACTTTTGTCAGCTTAATGCTTAATTAATTCCGGTTGACAGAGAGAAAAAACTTCAGGACAGAAAAAGTCTCCGCAGTCTCTAAGTAAAGTCTAAATCGTTCATTGAATTCGTTGTCCGCGCGCCGCACAGGCCACAGCCAGGTGTGTCGGCGATTTTGCAACATATTGAATTAAATCGCAATAAAGTTGAATCTAACCCTTTTACATTACAAGTCCATTCACCGACACGTATAAACTGAATAACTTTACTAAATAAACTCTATGAAAACATTGTACAAGTTAATTGCAGTTGCATAAAGGAAACGGATCATTAATCCAACAAAGAACGAATGAGATTTATCGGAATCGTTCACATTTCGTGTACCACTTTTCACGCAGTATTTCAAGACAATTATTTCAGTTACGTATGTAAAACCATCGCTTCTATAATCAAAAAACATTACACAATTGTATCTACCCGTTTTTGAGTAATTTAATTATCGTATCGACTCACAATAGTGTGTCCCTGTGTTCACGTACTCGGTGAGGGGTTTAAGAACAAATACTGGGGAAATGTGTAACGGTAATATGTCAAAAAGTGGATCAGATATCCGTGACGGGGCGGAGTATCCCGTGGCGGGATAGTGCTCTGTGATACCCAACCCGCATACTAGCATATGGACTATGTTCATAACACCTCAGGGGAGGCTTGTGTCCAAAATTGGACTGCATTAGGCCAACGATACGTTTGGCGATTCTTTATAGGGGAATATCATAACATATTAAACATATTACCAATAATATATTACATCTATATTTAACTTAATATGAACAACCTCCGTAACAAAATTTATTTATTATTGATGTCTAATTTCTAAATAGGTTAATTTGTTACTAACGTCTTTTATCTTCAAGCTCATTTTAAAACACCAGTCAACTATACTTTTAATGCTTCACTTATTCAATGTGCTCGGTTTACTTGACATCCCATTATTATGTCAGAGTTACTTTATATTAAGTTAATTATTACTTCAATATCACTGATAATATGATAAAAACAAGCTTGTCAAAACATTACATTACCCACTTGATGGTAAATTAATTTTATAATATTATTTTATTAAACGAATAATAATATCGGATAATGATAAATTTATCGATTACATTGCTCTCCATCATTTCTTGTAATTACGTAACTCCGTATGTAAAATATAATTATTACTTGTGTACTACCAAAAAGGGATGAATCAAAAAGTTATAATTATTCGTTTTTCCACGATCAATCAATGTTTATGATGTACTGGTTGCTTGTATCACTTGATTGTTCACCAGACCGTGTGCTCCACCGCCGCCGATACGCCCGTAACATATTACTCAATTATCTTTTCCGTAATCAATAAACAACGTCGCGTAATAGAAATGGTATCTATTGCTGTTCACATTTATTAACTTACTTCTTAAGGTCACATAATAAAAAATGTGAAGCTTGTTTGAAAAGTGTGATTATCAGAAACACTTCAGGTCCGTAAAAGTAACTGGTGAAACGTGGGGGTGGTTCTGCATTCCTCTGCCTACCTCTTTGGCGATTACAAGCGTGAAGTTACTTTTTTTTTTACTTCAGGTCCGTTAGAATAGAAATATGTGGCACTCGGTGATGTCTGTCTACCCCGTGAGGGACCTGGCGTAATGGTATAATAATAATAATAAAATTTTAAATTTATTTACATAGATATTTGAAATAGAAGGTAGAAATTAATACCAAGTTTCGACGGTGGGGGCACCACTGTTCGATATTCATATTAAGTAAGTAACCCTCTGTTAAGCAGTACTTTAAAATGTAGCCGTAATTAATTTTAGGATCAATTCTTTTAGAAATTGGATACAGATGTCTATATTCTGTATTACGTACGACATATTTATTTAAATCAACTAAGTATATAAACGCACCTAACAACATAACGAATATTGAAAGCCTTCAGTAGTACTTTATCATATTGTAGAATCTAATGATACGAACACTTACTCGATTTTATTCATTTTTTATTTTGATTTATACCTTTTTATAACAATTTTTTATGTAACCTCGTATAAAACTGTTCATTCATGTAAACAAAATGAACAGGGCGTGGTTCGGACTTGTTAAAAATTATTTTATGTTGACAACTCTTCGCATACTAAGAAAATGGCCATTAATAATTTAATATTGTTGAGATAAATATAAGACATTTTATTAGGAATATTTAAATGTTTTCGCTTGCATCATTACACTACGAAGTTAGGACTTTTAAATAGAAATAACTTTTAACATACTAAAAGTTTTACATAGGAAAGCAATATAAAAAATCAATAAGCCAACTTACAAGTTGCTAACGCTATAAAAGTGTGTACAAAAAAATGAAACATACCATCAAAAGGTGGATCGCCGCCATGTTGAGAAAAAAGAGTTAATTCCTTAAAAGAAATATCACAGCAAAATCACGATATTTTTGTACCAATCTATTAAATGAAGATATTGTCCGATCGTTTTGATATGTGGAGTGTATCTGGTGTTCGGCGAAGGTATCGGCTGCTTATATAGAAGCAGGCAAGAACCAACACGCGTGGAGCGACGCGCTCACCGCCTCGACGGACCCCAGCCCGCCACTGCTACCAGAACTAACTTTTTCTGGCTATAGCTACGCATAGGGATATCTTATTTTTTATTTTATTTTTGTTACTGAATCTCTATGGAGTTAGGTGTGACGATAAGTTTTGATAAATAGTTCAACCGTATTTCTAACAGAATGGTGCTTACTAGGGGAAGCCTTTGTCCAGCAGTGGAGTGAGATAGGCTGATGACGATAATGATTTTCCACATTGGTTTTGGAGTAATGATAAACCTGTTTAAATTATAATCTTGCACTAATTGTTAACCATTTTTCAACCAACCACTAATTTCACATTAGTCACATAATAACCCTCTAACCCCTCCCCTCCCTTCCTTCATACCCTTCCTCCCCTTTCTCCCCTTCTTCCCCTTCCGCCCCTTCCTTCCCAACCACTTGAGGCGCATTCGCTAAGTCTATACTAAATTAATTTATTTGTAGTTCATAACTAAACACATTTTAATTTTCCCTTTAAGTACTCGTATATTAAATGTATCCAAAAAACGCCATGTCCAAACGAAGTTACAAATATTATAAAATTTAAGTAAAGTTATGGCAGAAAGTATTTAATGGTGGTAGGTACATGCACGTGGATAAAATTGTCGGCATTTTGCAATACATTTTAATGGTCATAAGCTCGCGTTTGGCTGCAGTCTCACTATTGGTAAGCGAAGTATAGCTCGGGATGTAACACGCTTGTCTATACTGTAATCGTGTACAATATACAGTTGTACGATTCGGAAAAATATACTTGCACTGGCAGTTTCAGCTTTCAACTTCTCCAGATTCAACCCAAATGATTAAACGCCGGTCAAATATTATATATCAAACAAGACACACATCCACTGTTGACGCCAATCGACACGATGCACGCTGTTGCACCCTACATAACATTTGCAATACACAAACGGCACATGTATAAGCATGTAGAATGATCATTCACATTATATCTTTACGCCAGGTGCCTTACGGGGTAGGCAGAGATCACCGAGTGCCAAATATCACTAACCTCACAGTTATGACACGCTTCTTATACATACATACATTCATAACTCTTCATACACGCACGCCAGTTTCACAGACTTCTGACATCCCCATCAGCCAATATTTGGTGTGTATCGTTAAAAAGTATGAATCTTGCTGTAATAAACGAAATAGCGAACAGCTTTCATGTACTTTGCTTCTAGTGTGTAAACAAAAGATATTGCATTAAAATATAATGTTAAAAACAACAAAAATCTTGATTACTTTTCACATAAATAAAATGTAATATTAATATTCCATATTATTGTAATTTATTAAAATGATCTGTACGTATTTATTTTCTAAATGAAAATAATCCTCATCAAAGACAAACATAAAGGTGTTTTATGCACTGCTACCGACACACTCACAATATTCCTGATAGTAATAATTCACCAGTTATATAAAATCCTTAGTGTTGTAGGTCCGTACATAATCAGAAATACTTCTTGTTATCCAATCGACCACTTCATCATAACGACGTGGAACTGATAGGTCGGCTGATCGAACATATTTTAATGCGTAACATGACGCCTATAATCCTCGAAGAGGTAGGCAGAGGAACGTACAACCCGTCCACGTTTCACCAGTTACGTTTACATGCCACTATGGAATAGGTGGTGAGCCTACTGCCATGCATCGGGCACATATCCAGACTCCGAGCCGCTACTAGACTAGTATGATAATAATCGTTGAGCTATCGCGAAGAATATACGTGATTTAAACTGTTAAGTAATTAAACTATGTACTTATTATTATATAGATATGCAAGAAAAGTACGTATATGACATGATTTAAAAAACTTGCTCGATGGATACTCAAAAACCGAAAACTCCGCGACTTTTGTCACTTAAATTTCCAATACAATTTCATTTCCGTAAAAAAAAATTGTATTCATATTTGCCGACGCGTTATACATAATACGGTGCATAATTTCAAAACTGTTTCTTCAATAAGCCGCGTCCAATTTAGGGCTGTGAATAAGATACGCCCTGGATACAAACTAGATACTAGACGCAGACTAAACTTGATTATAGACACATACTAAACTTGATACTAGTCACACACGGTGCGGTGGGCCGCTCCCACGCCACATTTCAATCACTGTCCGATATTTACAAGTTTATTTTAACGTAATGCCAAATTATGTTTTTTCAAACCTTTCATTTTCAACTGAAATACAACATAACACCACACCTTTTTTCTCCGAAGGAGTAGACAGGATAGTACAGTACTGTATTCCCACGTGTCGGCAATGTTGTTTTTTATACGTCCCATGGAATGGAAGGGGTGGGGTTCCATGAAATATTATCTTGACCCGGAGATCGAACGTAGAATCTCTTGCGCAGCAATCGCGCTTGCACCACTAGGACAACGAAGCAGTCAATAGAGCACATTTTCATATATTTACAATAATATTATGCGTTATGTGTTTGGGCATAGATCGTTTTCGTAATTGTAATGTTCCCAGATAAATAAACAGCTAAAGGAAAGTTCTTAGAAGAGAACATAAAAAACGAGTGTCGAAAAATTTTGACGAATCCATAAAGTTACTATTCGTTAGTGAAAACCATGTTAAATATTACAAACATTGTTAAGGCAAACTCGATCTTATAACTTGTGAATTACGCACATGAGGGCTAAAAACGATTCCGTGATTCCGTGAAGCTCGTAATGCTATAACAGAACATGCGTAATTAACATATGCCACAATTTTTTATATGCGAAACTAGCATTATTATCATTTAAATCATCACGCCAGGCTCGTGACAGGGTGGGCAGAGAGTATCCATTTATTTTTATTGTTTCATTCTTTTTCTACAGACATCGCTCTCTTCGAATCGTCACGCCGGTTTCGTAGACGTAAATAAAATCTGGTATTATTAGAGATATCCTAAAAAATTCAGTACATGATAGTCCATTACATCACTAGGCGTGCCTTCAATCAGCTGCTTGCTCGAAAAACGTGCGAGCTAATTCCACTGGAATCTTTGGATTTTGCAAGCAGAAGGAAATGAAAGGATAAATTATGTTTGTTGTCGAATACGGGTGGCCGCATATACGCTCCGTTCAACTTCCTGCTAAGACATACGTCTAATATAGGTATGTAGGGGTCTTTATGGAACTTAATTACACAGTCGCATAAAGCTATGACGTCGCGATAACTTTTCTTTACAGCCCCATTGGTCTAATGGTTGCTACCGCGACTGTTAAGCCAGCTTACGTTCAATCCCTGGGTCAGATAAGGTAATGTTGGGTTTGTCAACATGAAGATCCAAGTTGTAGTCGGAGTCAGAATTTATGCCCTATATATGTTGATAACTGGTGAAAATGGGGAGTATTATAATCCTCTATCTACTCCTTTAAGAAAATACAGGCGCGACATTATGTTACAGTTGTAACAAATTATCATTTTTATCTCTTTCTTTGTGCTGTTTTTATTTGTACATATAAATTATACCCGAGACTTGTAAGTCGTGTGACTAGTTACATAAGCACCACGACCTGCGGTACCCTTTCATCCGTTACACTTACACCACAGCTTGACAGATAACTACTATAAATGTACAAGTGAACACCTATATCGTTTAATGAACAAAATTAAATTTAATGAGCGCATTGGTAATCCGAATCAGTTCCCAATAAAGTAATGGAAGTGACGAACCCATAAGTCACGCCGCGCCGAAGTTTTAAATATCTGTAATGTACTCAATCTGGGCGTTACATTTGACAGAGCTAAGGAAAGCTAGTTGCCCGCTAAGGGTATGTCCATGCGATTTCCTTAATATTAACATATAACCATAATTAGTAAACATGGGTTTTACCCACTAAGGACGTTAAAGATATTTTTAGAAACGTAATAGCAACACAGAAACATAACAGCAAAGTATTATTGTTATTTTATTATCTTAAAATTCTCATGAAATCCCATATTTAAAAGCATAAATCCCATATATAAAAGCATACATCCCATATTTAAAGAATTGAATTATTTTATAAATTAAGTACTGATGTTCCTGGATAACGAATAATATTAACCTTTCATTTAAAATTGTACATGAATTAACAAATTTTATTAACTTAAAGACCTATGTATATTAGGTAGGTATGTACTGACAAGGACAAGGGATATTGCCAACTTCCTGTGTCTCAGTAAACGTTTGGCTCGCTTACATAATTCTATACCATGTTAGAGCGTAAACTCTATATTAGCTGATGGCTTAGATCGAACTTGGAATTCTCCATTTATATTCAAAAATGTATACGTGAATATTAATATTTATAACCGTATTTAGAAATATCTCCCGTTATTTATTTGTGTTGGAGCGGACAAAGAATACAT
>DWTO01005238.1:0-10898 GCA_018244755.1 Jemadia pseudognetus
TCGACCCGGGAATCGAACCCGGGACCTCCCGATCGTCAGTCGCACTTGCAACCAACACGACCAACGAGGCAGTCACCGTAGAAGTAATTTACTTTTTAAGAAAAGCAAAAAAAAAAATACGAAAGATAAATCTCAAAAAATCTCAAAATCTAGCTTCTTCAACGCCATCTAGCATTCAAGTAATGAAGTTTCAACCCTGAGTAGGTACTGTAATACTGTTGCAGTGTTTTATTACCGTCTGTCACGTCAATATCCAATCCGATGGACTATAGTTTCAGCTGTTTGGGTTTTGTCTAAAAGTCAACTATTTGATTTCTTACTACTGCTACTGTTTATCCTAGAATTCCCACGAGTTCGGTATTAACGCGGGAAAAACTTTGTGACACTGATTTCCACGCGGTCGAAATCGCGGGCACAGCTAGTTGAATAATATTTTCTATGTAGTTTCCCTTCACTCCTCAACACAGTATTTTGTTCTTATCTGATATTTTTTGTTTTACTATTCCAAATGATAACCTACTTTCACGAATGATCGATGTTTAAAATGTAGAAGCTTTATATTTTTGATGCGATGGAAGCGCGACGAAGCCCTCGCGAGTCGCGAATGTAGCGTTTTACAGTAGAGCAGTTCGTGATGCCGCAACTAATAATGCGCGCGACCCTCCTTAACATATAATTTCAAACTTTGCTATACGCAATAAACAGCAGTAGTGCTCGCTAGTAGAGCCGAGTTTAGCGTACGGCATCCGCAGCCGTGGCCCCCGACTCGCGGCACCGAAGCAATCGGAAATATATTACACTCCATATCGCGAACCCTTCGACTACAACACTTCTGTGAAAGAAAACATCCGTTTAACTGGAGCGGTATTAGGCGAGGCGTCAACGAAACGACGCAACGGGAGCGATGAAAACACCCGCCATTGGAAAAGTCAGCGCGAGACGGATATGTAGGTGGTGGTGGGTGCGACGGAGACGGGCGGGCGGGGGCAAGGTGCCCCGCGGCCGGCGCCGCGAGCGGCAGTCGCGGCCGCGCGGCACACGGGGGCGCGCGCCGGCACGTGTCGGCGCGAGTGGCGCTCTGCGAGCGAGCGGCGTGTGCGCGCGAAGCGTAGACGCGGCCGGAGCCCCGCGGCGGAGCGCGCCCGCGCCGGCAGTTTTTTTTACGTCTTCACGAAGTATACGTCAGGTTTGTTTACTTCTCGCGTTTCTTGCGCCGTCAAGTTTTCGAAATTCAAATGATCGCTGTGATCGACACTGGCGTCGAACTGTCTTTTCATGACATATTTTTCAATCCTTGTGAGTAATTTCACTTAAAAACTTATGTCGTAATTGACACATAAATATTTTTCCAATATCACTAAAATAAAAATATAATTTCGGTATTACACATTGAGTTACATCACAATTACCCTAAGATAAATATCTAATGCTGAAAAACAAAGCGTAGCTTATATAGCTTTGAAAGGTATTAACTATACGTGTATTCGACTGTACGAGCCTTGTTTAAATCAGTCGCCCGCGATACCTGCTTAGGTAATTTATTAACGGAGGTCAGGAAATATAATTTATTTAATTTTATTTAAACTGCCCAATGATAAATGTATAGCCCTGATTTTAAATCTGTTTCTATTAGCGAAGATTGCTTGTGAAACCTTAGTTCACGCTGGTTGAACGTTGTCGTCAGCAAGCACGCGCGCGCTTCCTCGCGATATTCTGCTCTAACGTTACAGCCATTGTGATTGAGATTAGACGCACATTTTTTGTAACTATATGCACACGAGGGCTTGAACCCAGAGCCCCTGCAGTGAAAGGCTGAATCCTAAACCTTGGATTCACAATTCGGTAGCATTTTTCTTACCAACGCTTATATGCTTTGGCCGTTTACCTATTCTGTAATTTTGGTTTAATTTTGAATGTCGAATTAATGTTTTGATTGTACTTAAATATAAGCTAGTTTAACCACAGATCATACCTGACAATACCTGTCAATAGCTACTGGCGAGCATATTTATTTTGGACGCTACAAGTTTGTTTTATAAGACATGAAGATTGTTTTTGGTAGTGAGTAGGACGTAGCGTAAAGCCTAGCCGGTTAAAAATTCCAGTGTCGGTAGACTAAAGCACTTAAGTCAAAAATCCAAACTTTTCAGGAAACGAAAAAACTTCACAATAAAAAAAGTACTTTTAATTTAATTATTTTGATTTATTATGTATCAAAACACTGTTAATGAAACGGTAACATAAAAGTATATCTTGTGTAATTGTATTAAGGAAAAGGGTGATTTGAGTGACTTATGTTAAAAAGAACATCCAGGAATTGTGACTTATGTTAAAAGTACTAACAATAATTTCTTTTATAAAGTATAAAAAACATAAAATAAAATAGATTAAAATTAAAAATCGTATACCAAAATATGTTTAAAATTCATCTTCACTGTCTATGTTGTCAGGATCAGTGGTACGTAAACTTTCTTTTGTAAGTAAATCTAAATAAAATTTGTAAAATATATCTGGAATCAACGAAAGTACAGATAGTATGTCCTTTTTTTTTAAAATAGACATCTTTGTTCCTTAACACTAGAGGACCTTTCATAAACAACAGAAGAAACATCTAAAAAGAAGAAACATCTAAAAAGTTACTATCACGCATTTCAACCACTACAAACTTCTTGCTGATCGATTTAATTAGTTGAATCCAATCATGAGGGTGATAAATCTGCAGATTTGTCTTCTTTTTCTTACTTTCGATAAGAGTATGGTCAACTTTTAAATGGCTATGGCCTGGTACCATAAACTTGTGATCTTTGAATTCCAAATTTAAGTTCTGTAAAGCCCAGGTGAACATTGATGTAACATGGGAGTTCCTGTTCTGACCTCCACAAGTATCCGAATAAAATATCACAAGTTTCGTATTTTCATATTCTTACATAGTCCTACCAGCGATTACTTTCCCTTTGAGTGTTTTATATGACTGATCCAAGTTGCGTTTTAATTTCTTTTGTTGTTTCGTAACGTGAAGACTTTTGGTGAGACTAGGGGCGGTGTAGTTGTTTCCATTTGCGATATTTCATCGCTTATACTTGAAGATACTGTTGATCTTGTGTTTATTACTGGTTAGTTAGAGCTCTCAGATCTCATACAGAATCGTCACTTCAACAATCCTACACTGACACAACAAACCCTTCTCGAAGAAATCCTGCAGAGGTTGATGGTGTGGGCTACTTCACTACCGATGTTCTATTTTCTTCATTTGTTTGTCCTGCAATAAGTACGAATTGAAAATAACGTAATTAGGTACCTCACAGCAGTCACAACAAATATATTAAGATAGTAAATAAGTAGGAACTTTTCGTCAACATTGTAATTTGAATTGATTGAAGCACATTTTCAGAGTACAGTTTTTTGACTTCAGTACAAAATAAAATAAATAAACAAAATGGAATGTTTACCTGTGACATCAACGTTATTCTTCAACGCTAACTAATTTCTTTCTTCTCGTAAAATCCATAATTTTATTTTTACAAACAAAATCAGTCACAAAATAACACTTCTCGTAATGAATATCTTAACAAAACTATTACTACGAATTATTATTTGTACAGACTTACCCTTTCAAGTACCCTCAAGTGTCCATAAATTAACTGATAATGAGACACAGTTTGTTCCAAGCCACTTAAATCTCTTCTTTGTGTAATATTATTGAATTGGACCTTATAATATAAGTCCACTTATGTTCTTTAGTGCGTCGCCTCATTGCAAAAAGCTAACGGTTGAAAAGGTACGGTAGTCAGTTCCAACGAGATACAAACGTGCTGGACTTACGTGCTTTTGTCAGTCGGTGTAGCAAAAAAAAAAATTTTTTTTGGTGCAAGAAAAAAAAATTGAATTTTTTGACTTATGTGCTTTAGTCTGCCGACCCTAGATATTATAACAAGACTTTTCGCTTGAGTTGCTAAAAATCAAACTAGATAATATGAAGTCAATCATTAAACATTGGATGATAAAGAAGATAGCCTATTAAAAGACGTAAAGGTAGGCGCGCGCCGCACAGGGGACTTCGGTCGGCGACGGTCGGCGACGGTCGGCGACGGTCGGCGACGGTCGGCGACGGGGCAGTAAGAAGATCGTCGCGGTTCGAACTGAAATACGCACACAGCTGACATAAAACACAGTTGTTAATTGTTACGAGTATCTACATGACTGTAGAAGCGAACGACCGAGCCGTGCGGAACGTTCACGGATCGATGGCACTGGCACATCTAGAACAATATCTGAGGTAAGTCGATAAAACTGTTGTTCCATGCATATCGCTGCGGGTATACCATGGATGTTAAGGAGCTCCGTAACCGTAACCGAAACTATCGGACATCCGATATAAAAATCTATCCGTAACCGTAAACCGTAAACGTAACCGTAAACTAACGGATAATCGGAAATAATTACATATTCGTATCCGAATCCGGTGTTATAATTCTTCCTATATCCGTATCCAATTCGTATGCGAATTTTCATATCCATAACATCCCTGGGGTATACGTCACATTTTCATCCAAGTCGTATTCCCTTCTTCTGATAGTTTCGACTTATCGCCGTCACAGTACACTCCACTGTGCTACATTGTTACTTAAATATTATAGTCGTAGATGAATTATATCAATGCCACAGTTCACGATCCTTCTGAGCATTGAACAATGGCCCACGAACGTCACACGAAACAAGTGCGCCGCGGAGGTTGCTCTCGCCATTCGCCTGCGACGTGCGCTCTACTCGTACTATTGGATATTGATACACTTCTTGTAAACCAAAAATAGAATGCTGTAGATATTTATTTATTTATTCTGCTATAACTCTGTTTGAATTAAGAATATGTGTCAAGTTTGATCCTTGTCCTAGCTCTCACACAGCACGGTCGCAAAGCCCTAAATATACTGCTATACTCTTCTATTTACTAGTTTTTAACCGACTTCAAAAAGGAGGAAGTATTCAATTCGTCTGTATGTTTTTTTTTCTTTCAAGAACACGTTTTGAGCCCACGCCAGTTAGCTCCTGTAATGAGATATCGCGCGGGGCGGTAAGCTGGCGACTTATCCCGCGCAAATTAGCTTTTCGTGCTCAACCTCTGAAGCGACGAGGCTTTGTGGCTTTCTAACTCTATTTGTATGCTAAAGAATGCTTGGTATTACTCTTATTTTGTACACCCAGAGGATATATGTAGAATGTTATTCATATGAAATTTACTAAGTATAAATTTTCGTAGTTAACGTACTACTTGCTTTTATATTAAGATGCATCCTATTTAATAACGGCGAACACTGCGTAGGTATAGATGATTGTCCCTGTAGCTCGGGATAAGAATAATAATTATAATAAAAACAATCTTTATTCGCATTTTACAGGGAAGTAAAAAAAAGATGCATAAACATAACAACACTTATACTACCTAGCAAATTAATGAAAAAAAAGAAAAGAATACAAATAACAACAAAAACAAGACATGGACAAGAAATAAAAATAAAATGAAGGAAAGGATATCTGTGCTACAATGTGAACCGCGACATGGATCGCACTCAGCTAGCGCCGCGGCGACTGGCGCGTACGGAGTACGGACGGCACTGACCTTCAGTCCGGCCTCCGGTGAAGTCCGGTGTGTGCTAATTCGGATGCTGCGCGCGTGTGAACACGCCCACTATCGTACGGACAGTAAAGATAATCAATTGATTACATGTTCCGCCTATTTATTCTACGATGCCTACGGATTGTCTAAAAATTATTTTACCTATATTAATATTAACTAATAATAGTAATATATTACAAACATCATTTTATATGCAAGAGCAATATGTGTGGGGAGCAGGAAATGGTTACACGCTACCGTCATACATTGGCCGTAGTAAAAGGTAAGTAAAAAATCACTGCATTCCTTTATGAAAATGTAGGCATACTTTGCTTGAATAAATAGATATATAAATAAAATAGTCATATTGTTAAATAATATAATGGGAACAGGGAAAACACAATATTGTATTAATCTAATAAAAAAGTCTAATAATCAAATATATTAATTTATTAATTTACCACATCTGTTGTTTATTACATTTACATACTATTTATTTGCTTGTCAATTAATAATGATTTATATTTTAGTCTGAATGATTTAATTGATTTCAGGTCACGAAGTGGGAGTGGCAGGTTGTTCCAGCACTTTCTTGCACTGTATCTGAAACTACCTCTAAATGCCGCCGAGCAGTAGAAGGGATACTTCAATTTGTATGAAGATGACCCAGTACTGATCTTCTTCTTCTGATTCTTAGCCCAAGACAATTTACTGTAGACTATACGAGTACTGCTTGTCGTAAAAGGCGACTAAAAGGATACTTCTGGGCTCGCGAGCGGTGCGAGTGGGAGCTCGAACCGCTCAGCCAGCGGAGCCGACAAGGACGACGGCGTGTGTGGCCACGTGGTACGAACCGACAGGCGCGGGTGCACCGGTGCGTTCCGTGGGATATCCCGGAGACCTCATATTAGCGCAGAACAATGGCACTGATGGGGTTTTAACCCACTTTGCGCCACTAACCGATATTCCTGGAATTATTACACTGTGATATATTTTAACATTAGAACGGCTGAAAATGTCATGTCGTGTGCAGTGGTCACGTCTCGTGGTTAATACGTAATGACTGTCTCGTGAGTCGAGTGACTGCGCGCGCGACTACTGACCGAGGGCTCTTGGGATCGATCTCAGACGGGTACTATTGGGTTTTCCTATTTAGAAATTTCTAGTAGTAGCTCAGTACCCGGTGCATACCAATAGATTCACCAACTTACCCACGCTGGAACCGGTGACATAACAGAGGGAAATACAAGCGTGATATAATGTTATGTCATTCTAACGCAACATAATAATTCCTGGAGAAACTGTAATAATGTTCGGTAAATTTCGTTCAAAGTTCAAGTAATTTATATGGATACACCTAAGTTGAACCAGCCATTGCAGGCACACGTGCACACAGCCGGCTACGCGCCGCACGACCCCCGTCCACTGCTGGACATAGGCCTCTCCAATAGCACGCCACTGAGCCCTAGCTTGAGCTCTTCACCTCCACACGTTGTCAGCCACTTAGCGTATATCGTCACTCTACAGCCGGAAGGCGTCCTACAGCTCTGTTTGCACAGGCGTGGTCTCCGCTCCAGAACACGTCTGTGGGGCGTATCAAACGTAAGTCCAGGTCGGTATGGCTTTTTGAAACAATATGTGTCCCTAGACACCTTCCTGTCCGTGTAACGTGCACTTCGACTATAATAATAACTTACAGTATAAAGATCGATTGTTCCAAGTACATAATAAACCGTCTAGTATTATTAAACTTGGGCTCAATATCAATAAAATGACGTTCAATGTAATGCATGCTGATTTTAGAGCAATGAACAAGTTCTAGAAACGAAAGAGCGACAGTGAGGAAGGTCGGAGGAAGGTCAGCTTTATCTCAGTTGAGGCTAACCTAGCTAGACATGTTAGCAAACAACAACTTGAGTGACGCGAGTCATCGGTCAGGTGGCTTGGACAGAGGGTATTCTCGCCTGCACTCTCGACGAGGCTAGATTAGAATATTTTCTTAATTGAAAAATTCGTATCAGTTTGTAAATTAAGAAAATTGGCAAATTGGGTCCATTTTCGTCCATTTCGTATTTTGAGTATTCATGTTGTTTTACATTTTATTTTTATTTTTTTTAATTTATTTGTTAAATTGTTAATTGCTCTAAATTATTTGCTTGCATGGACGAAATAAAAGGTTTTATATTTCTATTTCTATTACAATTACCAATGCTGCACCGTGGCTGTGTCTATATGTGAAAGTGTTCCATCTCTTAAAACGAAGCAGTAGTTAGTCAACAATAAAGAGCAAATATTTCAATCTAAATAAATAGAATAAGGTTAAAAAAAAATATCCACGCTCGCTACCGGAAACATTGACAAATGCAGGAGCATAAAATCGTTTTTTACAACGAACACAATAACTCGCTCACACAAAGATAAAATGAATTGCTCGCCGCAGCGCCACGCCGTATGACACAAATAAAACTGGACGAACGAGTATTTGTCATCATTCTGATATCCCTCGCGTCCCGTCCGCCGTCCGCCGGCCGTGACGTCACAATGGCGTATTGTTACGCCATAAAAGCAGTAACTGGGGGTATTACAACCGCAAGATTGGACTACCATTGAAATGTCTTATTGGAACGGAGCAGCGAATAGTGAGCTTATTTGGAGCGTGGACGGGATTGAGTAGAAACCCGGGAGAAGAGATGGGACCGTGGAGAGCATCGTGGTCGTAGCTATTGATACACTTTTAAAATTTTATCTTGTAATTTTCTTTTTTACAAGCCATAAAATATATCTTCATTGTGTTAAAATATTGCAGTGGAACGAACGGCGCTCCTTGCCAAATTTCACCGAGGTACATCCAGAGTGAAAATACATAATATTTATGACTTCCCTCATGCACTGCTAAATGAAAACGTTGTGCAAAAAGTACAGAACTACAGCAATGTGTGCGAATTAGTTTCTAGTGACTAGCGTTCCAACTAGATGAACCTAACATCCTGCCCAGAAAACATACTCATCATAATCATCAGCCTATCTTATTCCACTGTTGGATACAGGCCTTCCCCAAAGAGCGCCATCGCGCCCTGTCCTCGGCTTGCCGCATCCAGCATCTGCCTGCAGCCTTTCGCAGGTCGTCATCCCACCTGGCCGGAAGTGGATGTACCATGCTCCGCGTACAACAAAACGAAATTAGCTCATTTAACAAGTTCCCAGAGCAGTACACAGCTACTGTCATACTTAAATATAAACGTTAACTTGAGGCATATATTACTTGCCCTTTAACGTCACGTTCCGCCTGTAGTCCCACCGTGTAGTACACTTGCACATCTCACCAGTTACATTCGTCGTTCGTAGCAACGTCGCACTATGGAATAGGGGCAGGCTTATTGTCATACATCGGGTACAAACCCAGATTCTGAATCGCTGTTAGAAATTTCTAGAAGGGTATTTAAATTAGCAAAACCCAACAGTATCCGAGCCGGAACGTGAACCAGCACCTCTCTGTTAGCACTCGCGCTCGCAACCCGTCCACCCAGCAGGCAGTCACGTGCACGTCAAATATTGTTCCAAATTGACATCCTCCTGTACGTACAGCATATGTACCTATTGTCTACGCGCTTGGACACAAATATCACCACCATCACTACGGAAGCGAGGGAGAGAGACGCGCGGGGCGCGGGCGCTTCCTGACGCCATCTTCCTGTCTGTCTTAAGCGAGAACTGATACGAGTAGGATGTATACGCATCGACCATCCGCGTGTCAGAGCAGCAAGCTTACCAAGTGAAGGGGTAGTCGTGGTGATTTAACGTGCCCCCCTCAGTGTTCCAAGTTCAAAATAAAAAATTAAATAGAGAAAACTGTTTGCGAACTATATACGACAAATCACGAACAAATTGGTCCTTCGAGCCGGATACAAATAAGAAAAAAAACCGAGCGACCAGCATAAATCGGACGTTCATCGACACGAAGCATCATCGGATCTGCAAATACGGTCAGGCCAATCCTTTTTTACTTTCCATTTGTCATAATCCATCCAGTGTTTCATTAGTGAATTAGTGTGATTGTTCCGAGCGTAGGCTCGGAACATTGCGCGTGCGCAAGTTCACAAACGGCGCGCGGCGCAACACGTGGTTTTAAAGTTTTAATTTCGATCCCTTATTCACATCACGGTTGCATTTTATTAATTGTTATAGTTTGTAACGGATGTGACGTCATTGTTGCCAGCCAATCGGAGCCAAGCCGCCATATTGACGTTCCCCACCACTACGATTTTTCTACTACTAATTCATTACGATTAAGAATAAAGACAGTGAAAATTCTGCTCGCTTTTATTTTACTTCTGTAACATTCAGAAGTGGGATAAAGGGGGGAAGTTCGTACATTCTGATTTGGTACTTTTGGCTGTTCAAAAATTGTTAGCAAATTGATTTACTCCCCTGGACCAAACAAGTTTTAATGTGGGACACTGCGCTGAGCTGCACCTACCCGGAGCTGAGCAATAACAGGACTTCGTACAGCTGTTGATCTGGTTCGTGTGATAATAAGGTGGTATGTGTGATAAACACTACGCAAGGAAGTATATTGTACTCAGGTGGGACGTTTTCTTTTTATTACGGCAGACCCAGTGTTCTTTAACGCAAAAATCGATTTCTTGCAAATTCAAAGGTTTGAACTACATCGTTGGTCGTGTTAATTGCAAGTGTGACTTCCGATCGTGAGGTCTTTGGTTCGATCCCGGGTCGGGGATTATTATTGTTTTTTCTAATTTACATTTTCTAGTAGTGGTTCAAAGTCTTGATATGTGCGCGATATATGGCCATAGGTTCATCACCTATTTCGTAGTGGGACGTAAACATAACTGGTGAAACGTGGGAGTGTTCTACATTCCTCTTCCTACCCCGTCGGGGCTTACAGGCGTGATATTACGTTTTTTGGTTTCAGTCAAGTATGATGCAGGATTGGTCGAACGGATTACTGCTGTTTCGTTGCTTGTTACAGATCACACTGATCGACCACCGACGATCGACTGATCAATTACCATAGGAGTTACCATGTCTTCGCTGTGGAAATCGAGGACATATACCGAGTGATTGTACTATGTGATTTAGCAACTGGCAGCGACGAAGAAGAGATTTGGTAGTTGACGATATGGAGGTGCCTTTGGGCGGCATTCTGGTACATGTGTTTGCGGACGGCGTGGGTACCGGTCAGTGGTGTGCGAGGCCGAGTCAGTGCAGTATGGATGGACTGTCTAACGAGCTTACCGGTGCTGTTCTCCGCATTGGTGCTGGA
>DWTO01005239.1:0-10897 GCA_018244755.1 Jemadia pseudognetus
ATAAATTAACTTAATAATAAAGTAGTAATTATAATGTAAACAGTTAAAAAGTAGTTTGTGACCAAAAGTATAAATAGAGGTGTCGGCCATTTTTGCGATTCATTAATGGAATTGCTGTCCAAGCGCACACTTTTATTTTCTCAACTCCGACTACGCCGTTACGCCGTTACAGTGTGTCATAATCGGCTTGACGGTTCCTTGTATTGTCGTGTATTGATATTGTGACGTGTTGGGCGTGATGAATAACGTGGATAACATAATTATATTGAATGAATAGCGTTAATAACATAATATTATTTTATGTAAGTGTTTAATCTGCTGCATCAACAGAGAGACGCTACGAAAGATAATGCTTTTGACCTGCGCACCTACCATAATACGAGCCCTCATTGGAATGGTGGTTGATCGTGACTGGACTGCACTCGCGTAATACCGGTTAAACAGTCAAGACATCAACGAGATTTTCATCTTTATACTACAAAAGTAACGAAAATAATGACAGTAAAATTTTTAGTGCCGTTTTATTCATATTTCAAAGAAGTATGTAAATATGATTGGTAGGTAAGTGTTTATAAAATATAATTCAAACAGTTTATTTATAGCTCAAAAGATAACCCAAAATTTAAATGGTAGGTACGTGTGAATGTAAATTAACTCTTGTTCACACGCATAGTTATATGTAATAAAAAAATACTATAACATATGTAAAAATCTAGAGATATTCAATCTTTTGTATTACAAGCAAGAATGAGATGACCTCGAATAATTCTGATTTCGATACGATCGTAACCGTTAATAATTATTATTATCTCTAGTAATTCTAATAGTCAGTAAACAATCGTAACATTGATTCTCTCTAATAACACTGCTACCACGGCGACCACGGCTTCCCATTCCGTCTAAAAATGACTATTAATGCGTACGACTTATGTACGTCATATCCGTAAGATTGTCGGTGGATAAGAAAATTTGCGTCAGAACTGTGTCTATTGCGATACGTGTCACCAAATATGAATCAAGCTACGATACTGTACAATACGTACGTTTGATTCGTAACTGTTAAATTATAACTCTGCATGAAGGTTGCAAGTCGTAAATTGCCTGATCGTTGTATACCTATAACACTCTAATCAAGCTTTCAGAACTTTTAAATTCAAGTCGTCCCGTTCGGATAAGCGTTTGGAAACAGGGGTTTCATTCAATAAACAGTTTGATAACCATTGCACGAAAAAAGGACATGTTGCCTTGGGTACCCTCTGACTCGTTAACATGACAACAGAGGTAATTGCAAAGGTTATTGCAATTGTATATGCGGCCTATTCACTTAAGGTGATCTTTAAAATATTGCCTCCTTAACCAAACTAATCATTAATCAGGCTATAACTAAATAAATAGTTATTTAGTTATAGTTATTTAGTTTCTTAATTTGCTATAGAGCAAGATAACGTACATTCAATATCACAGTTGCTTTCGAGAAAACTAAATAACTCGTAAATATTGGTCAATCTGTACAGTGATCGTGGACATAAAGTTAGTACGAATATAACAAAAAGTACAAGTATAAATATAGGTTTAAGTCACCGAATATCCTTGTTCTCAAGTTTTAATAGACACATCTTGAAAACAAAGCACGGACGATTCATATTGTTACAAGTTATTGTCACTGATGTAGAAAAATACTAAAAGTGACAAAGTACCTAACAATTCTTATATTCTTACGAGACTGACGCTGATATATGTGATAAAATCTTATTTTTAATTGGTAAATTAAAAAGTAATTCGATTTTTGGGTAATTAAATAGTATTAGTGTTAGATAACAGGTAGGTATGCTTATACTTCATAACCTTTTATTTGAACGACTACCTTCGATGCATAAATGATTTTAATGCTGGTCTAGTAACTTATTCATTTTTCTCGACTTGTATTTAAAAAAGCCTAGAATAATTTCATCGCATCAACGAAGACTCAGTGGCAAAAATCCTACTTAATATTTCATCCGCTCAACGTAGCGTACAAAGACATATCAACAATAAAATATTAAAAGAGATACAAAGTTTGTTATTAATATATGCATCTGATGGAATTTTTTGATAAATTGTATAATGCAAGTCAATTGGCGACGTAGTATATGAATATCTCGAAGAAAATCTAAAGTTAGGGCTCGATTCCGGTGATTCAATGTAGGTGCGGGGCATAGCTAATTGTGATTATCTCAGCGAAAAGGACATCAGACAATGTTCGCGACCTATTCCGCTGTTGATGTAGCATTTATTACATTCTTCATAGTGAACAATTTTAGTACTGTTAAAACTTCCAATATACGATTTTACCACACTTAGCTAATAAACTCTCCACTAAAATAAATTTCACTGAAATTTATCCAAACACTGATATTCCAGCATTCACGAAATAATTAATGATGTAGTTAAACTCGTACCTGTGTTGTTGCTTTTCCATGGCATCTATTTCATAATTTAATAGGCATCTATTTCATAATTTAGTAGTTCTGTAACAATTAGGTATATTATATTTAGTACCTGGAATGGACATTGGACAAAAAACTTTGGTCTAGACACTTCTAATAATGTTGATCTAAATATGGTATCTTGTTACATTATATGGCAAATGTAAAACAATATCCTTAAATTGAACAATTTAAAAACTAAATAAGAAACGTTTTTGACGGATATTTGGATGTATATTGTTATGCAGAGCACGTAGCAAAACGCACAAAGTAAACAGTTTAAATGGACTTGGGACCCCACGAGGAGACCTTCAAAATGTACAGTGCATGGAACTGATCAGAAAGTGTACAATAATAGAACTTGACAATTAAAATTATAATAAAAAAAAGAGTTTTTTAAATAAATTACAACGGTCTCTAGACCCGCCGTACAGAATATACGACAATACCATCTATGATCGAAAACCAGGCAAATTATATCTAAATACATAATATCAGTTATGTTATGTTTCTGAATGCTTTGTAGGTACATGTCATGTTGTAGTACAATTACGGCATTACAATTTCCACTATGGAGGTTTTTGCATTAATAAACATTTTTTACAATAATTAATATTTCACGCCAGGTTCCTGACGGGGTAAGGAGAGAGCACAGCACGCCAAATTTCTCTATCCTTACCATCTTACGTGCTTTTCTTTTTATATAAATACAGTGTATTAAGGAAAATCTAAGATGATGTATTTACTGCGAAGAAATCGCGGGAACTGATTTAACTCACTATGATATAAAAAAAATAGAAGCTTCTCGTTGAAATAAACATCCAATCAAGTGTTGTTACACAAATAATTAACAAAAAAATCGTCATGTAGTACACGTAATATTAAAAATCAAAAAATATTTTTTTTTAAATCACCTAGTTTTCCACGGGTTATTATTTTATTCTTATTCTCCCAATCACTTCTTGTCTATACAGATAAATTAAAGTGGAGTGTCTGTATGTAATATTAAAATAACTGCTTTTTACTATATGCATATGTATGTACACTACACACGTTACATATACCTATCGAAATAACATTTTTTACTATTTTTCTTTCTGTCTGTTCCGCCTAATCTTTGGAACCACTGGACCGATTTTGACGGGACTTTCACTGGCAGGTAGCTGATGTAATAAGGAGTACCTATCTTAGGCTACTTTCATTTAAGAATTTTTGAATTCCACGCGAACGAAGTCTCGGGCACAGCACAGAAAAGAGGTAAATACCTACTCATGTTTCATACTATTAAAGTAGCAAAGGGATCCTTGAGCCATTTGATATTTTGAGTATCTTTGTAGACTGACTCGTAAATTTCGCATTGTTTACATATTGATCTTGCATTGAGGTGCTATAAAATCATTAGGGTGTGTACGATGCGCACCGTACATCAAAGAATAAAACCAATGAGGTACGAGTAGTTGGTTTGTTAATTTTATTTGTCTCCCGAATAGGAAACTGATATGATAATGAGTTACGCCGACGCGGTACATCGCAGTGAACTAACTTAAGTTAGGTAAAAATATATTCACTACAAATGCCGACCGTATTTTGCTTACCTACCAGTAACCATCATGGTACTTGGTAACAAAATACTTGGATTCTGGCGGTATATTAAAGATCCTCTAACGGCCTTAGCGTAGCTTGTTACATACCGTTCAAGGCACGTCATCATTATAGAGCAAGAGCACTAGACACGCGGTTGATATACATGTAATGTGATCTATATCCAACAATATTTCTTTGAGGTTTTTACATAATTTTTTTCGTTTGAGGAAATAGAAATAATAACTTCCTCATTACGGTTATCACGTCGAACAGAGGTTGTAACTAGCTATTATATTTTTTATTTGGGAAGAAAACTAGAAAAACTGAAACCGTACAACCATACTTGTTATCATCCAGGCCCCATCAACCTACAACTTATACAGCTAGTGGCCATTAATGTCATGTCAGGCGCTGATACACTGTTGGTGATTAATAGAAACAAAATTAGCACATAAATGTCAAATGGCACTTACCGTGCATTGATTGTAATAAAAATAGACCTTATAAAAGTTAGCTGACATTATTTTCATAACAACAGTGTTATTTAAATAAGATAAGTAAGGGTTTAATGTACCAACTGTACATTGAACCTTTACTCGTATTACGTCGTTCTTGTGTAGTTCTCTTGTCACTTTCAAGTTTACTGGACGTGGGTCAAGTAAAAACAAAATGAGTGATAAAATTGCAATTGTGACGGGCGCCAATAAAGGATTGGGGTATTCGATTGTAAAAGGGCTGTGTCAAAAATTCAAAGGAATTGTTTACTTAACGGCAAGAGACGAAACACGAGGTTTAGAAGCCATAAAAAAACTACAAGCAGAGGGATTGTCGCCGCGATTTCACATACTAGACGTGGGTGACATTGACAGCGTTAAACTTATCGCGGAGTTTATCAAATACAAACATGGAGGATTTGACGTTTTAGTAAATAATGCTGCCATTTTAGAATGGGATGAAGTTTATCCGAATTATGATGTAGCAAAACGGACTATAGATGTCAATTATAAGAGTTTACTGACAATAGAAAAATATCTTTTCCCCTTACTACGAGTTGATGCTAGAGTGGTGAATATATCGAGCCCTTGCGGTCATCTTTCGAATTTAAAGAAGAAAAAGTGGATTGATACGCTTAGCAGCTCAACTTTAAAAACCGAGGAGATAAATGAATTTGTGGAGGAATATTTAAACAGTGTTAGAGATGGCACATTTGATAAAAATAACTTTGCTGATGATGGTAAGCACGCTGAGTACAGAGTTTCAAAAATTGCCTTTACCGCTTTGACAATGGTGCAGCAAAGAAAATATATGGATCGGAATATTTCCATAAACGCTGTACATCCGGGGCATATAAAGACTGATATGGCTGCTGGTGGTGGAGTGACAGAGCCTGATGAAGCTGCTCAAGTTATTCTTTACTTGATTCTCGAGGCATCGCCTAATTTAAAAGGCACGTTTATGTGGTACAATAGGAAACTTGTTGATTGGTTGGACTCTGATGGTGATTACTACAGCAAAGGAATTTGGTAATTTTTAACTTAAACCTTTTGATAACTATGCTTACCTTATTCCCTGCATTTACCCAATATTTTGTATATTAACTATTACTTATACACTATGTTTGGCTCTAGATATTTCTGTATATTTGTCAATGTCAAACAAATTCTATCGCAAATCCCATAATATGTTCCATTTGTTATTTCTTAGCGTCTTGAAATTTAGCGCCATCTGTCCAATCATACTATAACCAAATATTAAATATTTCCAAGCTTGTATGTATTTTTTTGTTCGTTGCTGAAATGATAACTATTCTTATTCTAAGATAAATTAAACTGAGAGTGTACTACACTCCTCTAAAGATTCATTGTGGTTAATATTAATACGTTTACATTATTTTTTTAAAACCAGGAAAGTACTAAGATAGAGCTGAATATCTCATATGAATGTAAAAATAATGTCGTCATTAACTTTTCATTGGAGTGTCATATGAAGGAAGTAATAAAAATGTTGAATAGGTACTTAAAGTAGCAGTTTTATTTGAAACAAGCTGTGCCCGCCACTTCGTCTGCGTGTAATTTTAGAATTCTAAAATGAAAGTAGCCTAAGTTACTTCTTATTACATCAGCTGTCTGCCAGTGAAAGCCCTATTAAAATTAGTCTAGCCGTTCCAGAGATTACCCGGAACCAGTCAGACAGATATACGAAAATTGTAAAAAATGCTAGTTTGGTATAATGTACCGTGAGCGTAATATATGCGTTTAGTAAAAAGCGATTATTTTAATATTACAAACAGACACTCCAATTTTATTTATCTGTATAGATAATGAAGCCGATGAAAAGAAGTTTAATTATGTAGCGGTCTTAAAGACCACCTTATAAAAAGGATTGCCGTAATGGATATTTTATTGTATCTTGTTATTTTTAATCATAACGTGGCTTTAAGTAAATAACAATATTCTATATTATTTTCAAATTCATTGTTATCAATTAATAAAATAATTATAGTAATATTAATGATGCTTAAAATAAAGATTTATTTATCACATTACCTTTGTTTGTGTAATTCATTGTCGAATCTTACAATTGTTGTCTGTATTCTGGTAACACTGATTTCATTTGACAGCTAGTCGTAAAAGAAATTCCGTTTGTGGGTGTGCATATCTATGCAGATTCTGATTTTAATCACGGAATATCGGAAATTTATTAGTTAATAAAACTTCATATGTATATGAAAATTTGAATGAAAAATATCAAGACTTCACAAAAGCCGGTTTCCAATATACTGTTTCTACGGTTATTCAGGTAAGTTCTGAAAATTTTCGTTTAAGATATAATTCAAACCAAATATAAACACCGGGAAAAGGAATATGATAATACAATGGTAAACAAATATTGTTTTGTTACGTCCTCGATGTGTCAGCACGATGTGATGTTACTCTCAGTTATCGGAAGACGAAAATGATTGTGTAGGTGCCAAAAACTGATTTTCGTGCGCCTTGACCTAGCACGGGACATCGGCATTCATAGTGCGGCACTGCGCAGACCCAGAACCAATCCTAATCATGTAGTGTGTGTTTTACTCAAAAAATCAGCAAAATTGTGTGAAAGCGATACCTATGTTCTCATAAAAAACTGTTCCATTGCCAACTGCGTGCGAAATATGAAAAATGTGATGAAAATTCAACGTTAACAACTTGTGACCTTCAATACCATATTTTCGGTCTAAAAATACATAAATTTTAGATGTCAACTAAAATAATGTTAGCAAGATGCAACAAAAAGTTCTGCTAATATTTCAACTGTCAAAATGGAGAATGGTGTGAAAAAACTTCCAAGAAATTATTTATTCACAGTGCCAATACAAAAAGTATAGTAATAATACAAATTTGTCTTCCAATTTATGATCAGAAAGTCATATGATAATTAAAAATTTTTTTTTAAAGTTAATGTTAGTTTTATTCAAATAATAACAATTTAATTATGAAGTAATGTTATTTAAGAATAAGAGAACATTTTTGAAGTGACACATATTTATAAAAGAAAACTATAATTTACAAAAGTGTCTTAAGACAAATGTTATGAATTTTTAAAATACAGACTTCTAAAAAAGATTATAAAATAATATAAATCAGGATATTCAAATATCACTAAAAGACATCAACATGACACCCTCATCAGCATATGAAGCAATGAAATATAGTTAGAAATGTAAATAAAGTAAAAAACAAAAAAAAACCAAATGAATTATCAAGATCAATGAAAAATGGTTCTAGCACGTTCCATACGTATTATGGCATCATTCGCTGCGCAAGCGGCGTTACGATCCCGTTGGAGTTCATTGATTGAGTCTACAAGTGTGGATGTACCTGGTGAAGTTACCGATGGAGTCCGCTCAGTTGTTGGATGGCTTAAACAGGCAGGACATTAATTGTTTTAACTGGGCTTAAAATTCCAACGAAGTAATCTATTTTTCTTTCATTTATTTAAATATATAATTAAAAGGTGTGATAAGATTAAACTAAAATTTTTGTTTTCATGTCAGGTTATACATTTAAATTTAGTTTGCCACCCATAAAAGTGTGTATTACATTTAGCTCACAATAATTTGTGTAACAATTTATACATGTCTTTGTTTGAATCATGAAATTGCCATTGGTGATTTTATAAGTGTCATTAAATACCTTGTTTCCATGGTTAGGGCAGACAATACAATTTTGAATGATTACAATTTAAGTTCAAACTCCTAACACAAATGACTCCTAAACACGTTTTGTCTCCAAGCACACTTCTCGTAAAGAAAGGTGAATTGAAACAGAACTCCTAAAACACTGATATTTGTTCTTTATTTATAAGTATGAATATTTTTAACTAGATTTTCGGACCCAGCTTCAATAGTTCATAAGTCCATATTACAATATATTCAAATAAATCATAAATATTTTTTTATCCATGAGCATAACGCTAAAATTTTGAGTGTATAACTTAAAATTTTGAGTGCATTTGGAATCCCGACTTTCATAGGCATATTTTTATTTCCTTAGGTTATATTATTGTAATTTTTATAGGGACTGTTTCAACTGTTTCAAAATAATTTGCATGATCATGTTACTCACGTATATGGTAAGTTTGTATTAGTGGAAGAATTTGTGAAATTAATTCCAAACTCTTGGAATTTCTGGTATACTAACAAACAAATCTTTCATCTTTTGAATATTACTGTACATGTTGATGAAATCTATCTGAATTTATACAATGCATTAATAACTGCTGATTTGGAATTTTAAGCCCACTCAATTCTTTTATGTGTATGTAGTATTCAGTATGTAGTAAATTTTTGTAGATTGCTGTGCCATTTTTTAAGTATACACATAATATATCAAAAAATGCATATTATTAGGGACGTTATGGTTATCATTTATACAACATTTTACTAACATATATTTTTATTTTTTTATACAATATAGAGTACTAGCTTTTATAAATGTTTTGTTATTCTCTATGTTGTATTTTAATTTGCACAAGAAACATTTAACCTGTTGTTTTCGTTTGTTTGCATTCATTCATTCATGTATGGTATCCATTCGGGAGAGTTCTTATTGTTAGTAACATAATGAACATTGCATGTTATAGGCTGAAAACTGAGTTCAAATATGTCGACAATAGCATGTTGGCCATGATGCTTTATGTAGTAATATCAGTGTGTACAATAATCTAAAAATGTCTTCTTCGTTTCGATAATTCAGCTATATAATGGTGGCTTACAATATGTTGCTGAAGAGTAGTTTAAATAATGTGCAGTAAAAAAAGGAGAAATGGTAATATGATGATAATTGGAAAGCAATTAATTGAAGATAATTCAATTTAGCTATAGATAATAAGTGTATTATAATTATCACTGCCTTGCTGGTCGGGTAGTAGTAAGTGTTGCTGCTGATCAAGAAGTTCTCAGTTCAATACTTTTGAATTTTCCGGCTTAGAATTTCTAGTTGAAAATTTCTGGTACTGTTTCCTAGTCTGAATTTGTGTCAGATCCATGGAAATACAACCTATTTCACAGTGGGGCATAAAATGTAACAGGTACTACCTGAAATTGTATTACACTCCTCAAGATCATTGTCATGTTATACATTATGGTCATATTTTTTGAAATGTTGCCCTCCTGCCCTTAAAAATTATGTTTGGCAGGTACACAATGCACATGCAATTTCGAATGGTGATAGGCATATATTGATATTTAAGCGTAAAATATTGTTCTAAGTTAAATGTACATAGCTCAATCATAGATTTGCAAAGGTAGGTGAATTAATAGCTATGAAATATATAGATACATTACATAAATGTAGATTACATAAACACATACATTGTTAATCTATTCTTGGTCATGTTTTACATTGTTCACGTCTGGCTCACAGTATGAGTATACACTGTTGCCATGTGGGAGTTTTGTCTGGTCTTACAAGGGTGGCTCAATGACATTTTTCACATGATGATTTCGGATATGAAGTGTCATCTTCGTTGAGTCAATAGCTGATCGTGTGATCAGCCATCATGGTGAAAGGATTAGTCGAAATGTCCAGGGTGTGCCAGACAGTATATACCTATTCGGCTTAATCAGACTTAATCGCTGCTTAGAGAGTCACCTTTCATGCACTCAATGAAATGTGATGGGACCTAATCGTAACTATTGAAACATGAGACTGTACTACACTCCTCTGCCTACTTCTTTGGGGAGGTATAGGCGTGATGTTACATTGACGTTACTTAGTGTTAATTTTAAATTGTTCTATAAATGATCTTGTGTTATTAGAACAGCGGAAAAGGCATCTGAATAGTGTGCTCTATGCTTAATAAGGATAGTCAGTATATCACATTGTAGCAGTAACTTGTGCTTTATAAGGTTGCTAGTCACACCACATTTGGACTACTGATTCCATCTGTAGGTAACACAACACCGGCTTAGTCACACTTGTGAATTAACTCTGACAGCAACATACAAATAAAAAACGGTTACGAATTTCAGCTCTCTATAATACCTGAATAGCTGACCTAAGAATTCGCTGTCTGTGCGAGATTGTTAAAAATTTCCTCAAGGTTGTCTCTGTGTAACTTGGTACGTACAAACAAACTTATTACGATCATAAATAACGGTCTAGAATTCGCAACGTAAAGTAAAGTAAAGTAAAGTAAAGCCGATAGGAAAGCCATGTAGAAACATTTTAAATTACATGTTTTCTTTGCTTCCACAACTGTCCAATGTTCTATGGATAAGTATACATACTGACTGCCTCGTTGGTCGTGTTGGTTGCAAGTGCGACTGACGATCGGGAGGTCCCGGGTTCGATTCCCGGGTC